>JACVBY030000132.1:0-84028 GCA_017589505.3 Metroxylon sagu
CCTTTATACTAAGTACCATAAAGCCCCTAGCGATCCCTTTATCCGGTGCCATAAGTTATATGCTGCACAAAATGCTAAATACACTAAAAAACTTTTGACATGCTCGATTCATTCATATTATTCATAAGATTACATCACAATTTATTTTATCTTGCTCAATAACATAAGACTTTCACATTTTTCAACACATGATTCCAGGCAATATAACTTTCATCACTATACTGCTATAAAGACCGTATGTACGAATCCATTCCACAATGACGGTCATTTCTCATAACCACCCAAGTTCAAAATACATCATGGGGTTACAGTTATACATATCCATCCATATCCATTTTAAATACATATACAATCCAAGTAACATAAGTCCATGACATCAATCAATTTATCCACATTTAGCAGCCCATATCAAAATCAGGCATCCAAGAGCCAACTTGCTAACTCTGATCTATAATCCAAAAATTTCAACAATAGAGGGGTAAGACATAAGTCCCAGTGACTGGATAGCCATCTAACAATGGGGAAAAATTGAGAACCCCATTTTAAAAACAAATAAGCATACTGATACAACATATCACAATTGATACAGAAATTTTTTCAATGAGATAAGAAAACTCATAAGTTAGCTTATGCTTCCAATAATGCAACTTAAATAAGATAATGCCACTTTTACAAAATTTCATGATGATGGGCTGAGTGTGCTATCACTAAGGTACATCCCTACAGTTGCCCTCCTGCAGGTGTACTCTCAGTGGATGAGTGTACTGAGTAACGAGTATCCCCGCACCATATGGCACCCCTCACATGTGCGGTTCATCCCAGGTGTGAGCTTGCCTCTTTTTCCTGTGCCTCTTGCTTGCCCTCTCCATGGGCCTGTATCTTTGAGCCCCCTCGAGCTATAAAGTAACCTAGCTCTTAACCGAGCTATGATTTTTGCCCCACTGCAATCAGCCCCACTAGGCTGATCTAGCTTGTACTCCTCCTGGCCTCGGGATCATAGTACGATTGAGTCGCAAGGAGGTGTCGGCTATAATAGTGTGTGCAATGCTCATCCTATGACATAATCTACAGGGTAATCAACCCCATAGAAGGCCCCCATGCTCTTTATGCTTATGTTGTAAAAATACTCCAATATAAGTTTATAATTCAACATACAACCGGCTATACTTTCTTTGAAACATTGATATTCATGCATGCCCATGCATCTCTTTGAAACATAAATCTGAAAAGTAAATGTCATGCTTTACTGAAACATGTGTTTTTATCCAAACAATGCTTTTCATGAAGCTCTATACTTTGCTTTGAAACATGCTCTAGCCAATGTTTCCTTTTCTTTTCTTAAAATTCATGCTATTGTAGAAACTCATGCTTTTACCGAAACTTATGCTTTATGAAACTCACTTGGCTTTGAAACATGCTCTAGCCCATGTTTCCTTTTCTTCTTTTAAACTCATGCTTTGCTTTAAAATATGCTTTAAACCCATGCTTTGCTTTAGAACATGCTTTAGAACATGCTTTGCTTTAGAATATGCTTTAAACTCATGCTTTGCTCTTAAACTCATGCTTTGCTTTAGAATATGCTTTAAACTCATGTTTTGCTTAGAATATGCTTTGAGAATAAGATACATCATAATTGGGTTCTCATTTCCCATATTTAACTACTTGAAATACTATACTTAGCATAACATACTCGATTTATAGCAAAATATCACTATGCTATCATAACACATTTCTCAAAGCTAGATGAGAAACCCACTCACCTTAGCTGCTAGCATACTGATATAGCTGCTATTTCTCCAGTTCTAGCTCCCTTGAACCAATCTCTTGGCATAAGTCATCATACATGCATTATTAGGGTCACAAGCACCAAGGGTTTTATGAAACTATGCATACATGCTCTATGCCTTCATATCTTTGCATAATACCCTTTAATCCTTAACATGCTTAAGGATTCACAATCTACACATGCTATCACCTCATTTGCCTCTAAATCATGAGATTTAAACATCATTCTTTAGCTTAGGGAAGTTTAGACTTACCTTAGAAAAGATGACTAAACCACCAAGCCTTTTTCTTTTCCTTTCCTTCCTCTTTTTTCTTTTCTTCTTCTATTCTTCTTTTCTCTTTCTTCTTCTCTTCTTTCCAACGGCTGGAACCTCTCCTCTTTCTCTCTTTTCTCTCCCTTTTCTTTCTCTTTTTCTCTCTTTTTTTCTCTCCTTTCATACGGCCGCTTAAGGACTAAGAAGAGATGGGTGGCCTTAAATGCTCTTGAAAATTTCTATTTTGCCCCTCTTTACTCTTAAGTCACGCTTTTCAAAGCCTACATGGCTCCCTTCTCTACCAAGTATTTTTGCCCCTTCAATTTTCTTTTCTATTTGCCCTTGATCAAATCCTCAAATGACTTTTTATCAAATTTCACTTTTGCCCCTGGTCAAATTTTAGTTAATGCCTCGGGCCAAATTTCTGTTATCATATAAATAACAGGGTTACCCATCTATTAGTCGGCTTGGATCACTGAAACCGCGAGTTAAGTGTGCTTGGGTGAGAGCGATGGGTGACCCAGGAAGTCCACGATTAAGAGTGAAATTGGTCTCAAATCAAACCAACTCCACGAGACAAAATTTTCACGGTAGTCAACTAACTTAAACGGTGAGCTTCGGGGAGTTAGCTAACTCTAGAGTCGAGTCGGCTAACTTTAAAATCCCCTTTTTAGAAACTTATTTTCTTACGGAGTTAGGCGACTCTAGAGTCAGCTAACCTCATAAAATCTTTTCTGAAATCCTTTTTAATGCATTCCAACCTCCAAAATTTTCATTTTAACCTCTCCCAAGGATCAAAAGCAACTAGTAGACAATGAAATCATTACAAAAACTTCAATTACAAGCTCAAATAACTGACTTTATTAGCTTTTTGGAAGGATCATGAGGAAAACTCAAAATAACTTCAAATTTCAGCTTTCACATCTTTTTAAGATTCCACTCAAATAATTAATACCAGAAGACTAAAATAACAATAAAAATATGCTTAAAATAAAATTACAAGTCTTCCAAGTTCGGGGTATTACAATCTTCCTCCTTTAGGAAATTTTGTCCACTACGAAATTTAGCTATTTTCAACTTGAAACAAATGAGGGTACTTAAATCTCATTCGATCCTCTCTCTCCCATGTAGCTTCCTCTCTGCGATGGTTACGCTTGCTTGCACTTTAACTAAAGGGATTCTTTTACTACGGAGCTATTTAACCTCTCTGCTCAAAATTTGCCTTTGGATCTATTACATAAGATAAATCTTTACGTAATTCTATTGGCTCTAGCTGAAGCACATGAGAGGAATCTAGCACATACTTCATAAGCATTGATACATGAAACACATTATGGATGCGAGAGAGTTATGGTGGCAAGGCCAATTTATATGCAAGTAACCCCACCTTCTCAATAATCTCATAAGGTCCAATGTATCAGGAACTTAGTTTTCCTTTCTTCCCAAATCTCATGATACCCTTCCAAGGAGACACCTTCAAAAATACTTTATCTCCTATTTCAAATTTTACATCTCTATGCTTCTTATCTGCATAGCTCTTCTGTCTATCTTGGGCTATCTTTAATTAGCTCTAATAATTCTAACCTGATCTACTGTGAGCTGCACCAACTCTGGGCTTAGCATCCTCCTTTCTCCTTCCTCATCCCAGCACACTAGAGTTCTACATTTTCTTCCATATAAAGCTTCATAAGGTGCCATATCAATGCTAGAATGATAACTGTTATTATATGCAAACTCAATTAATGGCAAGTGCTCATCCCAGCTACCTAAAAATTCAATAACACATGCTCTCAACATATCCTTCAGTGTCTGGATAGTTCCCTTAGATTGCCCATCAGTTTGAGGATGAAATGCTGTACTAAATCTCAACTTAGTGCCTAAAGCTTTTTGCAACCCTACCCAGAAATGAAATGTGAACCTTGGATCTCTATCTGATATAATGGATACTGGTACCCCATGTCTACTTACAATTTCATTTACATATAATTTTGTTAATCTATCCAAGGTAAATGAAATTTGAATAGGCAAAAAGTGGGCAGACTTTGTCAATCTATCTACTATCACCCAAATAGAATTATTACCTCTTCTTGTCTTTGGGAGACCCACAACAAAATCCAAAGTAATGTGCTCCCACTTCGATTCTGGCATAAATAATGGCTGCATTTTGCAGTGGGCTTTGATGTTACCTTTAATGTCCTGGCACGCTAAACATTTAGCAACATGCGCAGCTATCTCTTTTCCTTCCATGCCACTAATAATTTTGCTTAATAGTTCTATACATCTTAGTGCTTCCTAGGTGCATTGCATAGGCTGAACTATGGGCTTCCTTCAAAATTTTCTCCTTTAATGATTCTACTACTGGCACGCATACTCTATTCTTAAATAACAAAATACCATAACTTCTAACGAAAATTCTGATTGGGACCCATTCGAACTAATTCTTTAGCTTTTTGCAATTGTGGATCCTGCACTTGAGCCTCTCTTATTTCCTCAAGCAACATTGGTCGACTCTAAAATTTGCTAGCAAGGCTCTGAATTATCTGCTGCCGGCTACGTGTCTAGCTCTCTCAATTCTAACATTAGAGGTAATTGCCTTGCTCTAATGAAAGCTAAGGTTCTTGTAGACTTTCGACTCAATGCATCGACCACTATATTGGCTTTCCACTTGGGTGATACTCTATAGTACGGTCATAATCTTTTATCAATTATATCCATCTCCTTTGCTTGAGATTCAATTCTTTTTGTGTTAGGATATACTTTAAGCTTTTGTGATCTATAAATATACGGCATTTCATTCCATACAAATAGTGTCTCCATACTTTTAATGCAAATACTACTGTTGCTAATTCTAAATCATGGGTAGGGCAATTCTTTTCATGAGACCTTAAGCTTGTCTAGAGATGTAAGCAATCACTTTCCCATTTTGCATCAATACACACCCCAAACCTTTGAAAGGTGCATCACTATATATCACATAATCACTGCTACTATCTGGGAGTGTAAGCACTGGAGCTGAAGTCAATCTTCTCTTCAATTCATCCATACTTTCCTGACATTCACTAGACCATTCAAATTTGGTATTCTTTCTTAATAGCTTTGTCATGGGAAAAGCTATAATAGAGAAGTTTTCTATAAATCTTCTATAGTATCTGCTAAGCCCAAGAAACTCCTCATCTTTGTACGATTTGTAGGTGCTTTCCAATTTACTATTGCCTCTATTTTCTGAGGGACTACCATAATACCCTTAGCTGATATCACATGTCCTAAGAATTTAACCTCATCTAACTAAAACTCACTTTTACTCAACTTGGCATACAACTGCTTCTCCCTTAAGGTTTGCAACACTATCCTCAAATGCTGTTCATGATCCTCTCTGCTTCTAGAATAGATCAGAATATCATCAATGAACACTATCACAAATTTATCTAAAAATTTTTGGAACACTTGGTTTATCAATCCCATAAAAGCAGTTGGGGCATTGGTCAAGCCAAAAGGCATCACAAAAAACTCATAATGACCATATATGGTCCTGAAAGCAATCTTTGGTACATCCTCTTTCTTTATTTTCAACTGGTGATACCCAGATCTAAGGTCAATCTTTGAAAACACTGCTGCCCCCTAAAGCTGATCAAACAGATCATCTATCCTTGGCAATGGATAATTATTTCTAATGGTTATCTTATTGAGCTATCTATAGTCTATGCATAACCTCAAGGTACCATCTTTCTTTTTTACAAATAACACAGGTGCACCCCATGGTGAAACACTAGGTCTAATGAACCCTTTATCAAGCAACTCCTGAAGCTAGACTTTTAATTCTTTCAATTTTGCTGGAGCCATTCTATAGGGTGCCCTGGCTATAGGTCTAGTATCTGGGGTTAAGTCTATACTGAACTCTATCTCTCTGTCTGATGGCAATCCTAGCAACTCCTCAGGAAATACATCTAGAAATTCACGTACCATCGGAATATCAGATAGCTCTGGACCACTATCCTCTAAATTCACCGCAGAAGCTAAATAGGCTCCATACCCCTTTCTTAGCATTACGCTGTTGTCAAAGCTGAAATCACACTTGAGGGCAACATTCTCTTTTCTCCTACAAAATAGATCTCTCTACCATACGAGGTAGGAAATATTACTTTCTTTCTTTGAACGGTCTACCTTGGCCCTATGTATTGATAACCAATCTATCCCCAATATAGCATCAAATTCTTTTAGATTTAATGAAATCAGATCTGCTAACAATTCTTGGCCCTCTACTAAAATGACACAATCTTTATACACCTGATCTGCAATGAAAGGTTTTCCTACTGGCACAGATACTACCAACTGACTACCCAATAAACTCACAGCTTTATCTAGATGCTTGATGAAATCTACTACTATGAATGAATGCATAGATCCAGAATCAATTAAAACATAAGCATCAGAATTACAAATGGGTAATATACCTGTCACCACATCTGGGTTGACCTGAGCCTCTTGCCTGGTCATTGCAAAAACTCTAGTTTCAGCCCTTGGAACACTAGGAATCATCCCTTGCTGATTAGCAATAGACCTCATCTGATTGGCTGAAGCTGGGATACTACTATCTCCCCTTCTAGTAGGCTGTCCTCTAGGTGCAACTTATCCTTGAGGATGATCGCTACTCTGCACTCTCTTGGGACAATCTCTCTTCAAGTGATCCATCTGACCACAGATATAACATCCTTTATTACCTCTCTTACATTCCCCAGAGTGCATCTTCCCACAGACACTGCACTGAGGTAGAGTTCTCCCACCACCAAGGGAGCGGCTCTGATCTTTTATCTCTTCTGCCACTCTACTACTAACAGCTTGAGACATCCCTCCATATACTGTTTTCCTCTGGACAAGACTAGATACTGACATAGATGCTGACCTTCTACCAACATCTGTAGGAGCTCTGTAACTGGAACCAAACTGTCCCGCTCTCTGGGGCTTCTTGAACTACTGAGTTCCTCCTGCACCCGAAAGGAAACTAGGTGCACCCCTTTTTGACCTCTCCTGCCTCCTACTAAGGAACTCCTTCTCTATCTCCTCTGCCCTGAGAGCCCCTTGCACCCGCTCAGAATAACTACTATAACAACGCATGCTGGTCTTAGCCTTAATTGAGAGATTTAATCCATCTTGAAATAGCCTACATTTCTCCCTCTCATCCACTACTAGGGCTTCAGCAAATCGAGACAACTCAATAAAGGTAGCCTCATACTCAGCTACAGACATCTTTCCCTGGGTTAAATTAAGAAATTCTTTCCTCTTCTAATTTCTATACACCTCTGAATAATATTGCTGATAGAAATCCTTCTTAAAACTCTCCCAGGTCACCTCCACCCCTTGTGGTTGTCTACTACTAACAGATCTCCATCAATTTTGTGCTCTTCCTTCTAACAAGAAGGTTGCTATACTCAGCTTTTGCTCCTCAGAGCACTTCATCACTTCAAAGACCCTTTCTATCCTCTAAAGCCAAACATCAGCCTGAATAGGGTCAATGGTCCCCTGAAACTCTAGAGCCCCCAACTTTCTAGCTCTCTCTACATTCCTTTCTGCTTCAAGATTTCTAGACTGAAGGCTGGAACTAGAGGTCACTGTTGCTACCATTGCCTGAGTGATCATCCCCACCAAATCTGGCATACTCGGCCCCTGAGCCTGTGCCGGGGATGGGTCCACTGGCATCGGGGTAGCAGAATGGGAATGAGAAGTATGTATATGCTCTTGAGATACCTCCACCCTGCACCATCAGATGGTGGATCACTAGAAAAGGCTCTACTAGGTTGGCCTTCCCTATCAAACTTTCTGGGCCTACCCCTACCTCTGCCTCTCTTTGAGGACTGCTCTCCATCCATTCTTGTCCTAGTAGAAACCATCCTACAAGACACAATTCATTTGATCAAGTTCATCATTCAAAACTATACTCTCTATGCTAGACTCATGCTTATACCCCTAGGATCTAATAACCTAGGGCTCTGATACCAAAACCTGTTGGCCCCTCCCCGACGGCATGATTTCTTATGAAAATTGGGTAGAGATCTACCAGTCTTTATGCTAAGTACCATAAAGCCTTAGCGATCCCTATTCAATTGCCATAAGTTACATGCACAAAATGCTAAATCTACTAAAAACTTTTGACCTGCTCAATTCATTCATACTAGTCATAAGATTACATCACAATTTATTTCATCCTGTTCAGATAACATAAGACTTTCACATTTATCAACACATGATTCTAGGCAATATAACTTTCATCACTATACTGCTATAAAGATCGTATGCACGAATGCACTCCACAATGACAGTCATTTCTCATAACTACCCAAGTCCAAAATACATCATGAGATTATAGTTATACATATCCAAGTAACATAAGTCCATGACATCAATCAATTTATCCACATCTAGCAGTCCATATCAAAATTAGGCATCCAAGAGCCAACCTGCTAACTACGATACAGTAATCCAAAAATTTCAACAATAGAGGTGAGACCTAAGTCCCAGTGACTAGATAGCCATCTAACAATGGGGAAAAACTGAGAACCCCATTTTAAAAACAAATAAGCATACTGATACAACATATCACAATTGATACAGAAATCTTTTCAATGAGATAAGAAAACTCATAAGTTAGCTTATGCTTCCAATAATGCAACTTAAATAAGATAATGCCACTTTTACAAAATTTCATGATGATGGGCTGGGTATGCTACCACTAAGGTACATCCCTACAGTCACGCTCCTACAGGTGTACTCTCAGTGGGTGAGTGTACTGAGCGCCGAGGATCCCCGCACCACATGGCACCCCTCACATGTGCGGTTCACCCTAGGTGTGAGCTTGCCCCTTTTCCCTGGGCCTCCTGCTTGCCCTCTCCATGGGCCTATATCTCTGAGCCCCCTCGGGCTATATAGTAACCTAGCTCTTAACCGAGCTGTGATTCTTGCCACACTGGGCTGCTTACAATCTGCCCCACTAGGCTGATTTAGCTTGTACTCCCCCTGGCCTTGGGATTATAGTACGATTGAGTCGCAAGGAGGTGCCGACTATAATAGTGTGTGCAATGCTCATGCTTTGGCATAATCTATAGGGTGATTAGCCCCATAGATGGCCCCCATGCTCTTTATGCTTATGCTGTAAAAATACTCCAATATAAGTTTATAATTCAACATACAACCAGCTATACTTTCTTTGAAACATTGATATTCATGCATGCCCATGCATCTCTTTGAAACATAAATCTGAAAAGTAAATTTCATGCTTTACTAAAACATGTGTTTTTATCCAAACAATACTTTTCATGAAGCTCTATACTTTGCTTTGAAACATGCTCTAGCCAATGTTTCCTTTTCTTTTCTTAAATTCATGCTTTGCTGAAACTCATGCTTTTTCTAAAACTTATGCTTTGCTGAAACTCACTTTGCTTTGAAACATGCTCTAGCCAATGTTTCCTTTTCTTCTTTTAAACTCATGCTTTGCTTTAAAATATGCTTTAAACCCATGCTTTGCTTTAGAATATGCTTTAAACTCATGTTTTGCTTTAGAACATGCTTTAAACTCATGCTTTGCTCTTAAACTCATGCTTTGCTTTAGAATATGCTTTAAACTCATGCTTTGCTCTTAAACTCATGCTTTGCTTTAGAATATGCTTTGAGAATAAGATAAATCATAACTGGGTTCTCATTTCCCATATTTAACTATTTGAAATACTATACTTAGCATAACATACTCTGATTTATAGCAAAATATCACTATGCTATCATAACACATTTCTCAAAGCTAGATGAGAAACCCACTCACCTTAGCTGCTAGCACACTGCTATAGCTGCTATTTCTCCAATTCTAGCTCCCTTGAACCAATCTCTTGGCCTAAGTTATCATACATGCATTATTATGGTCACAAGCACCAAGGGTTTCATAAAACTATGCATATATGCTCTATGCCTTCATATCTTAGCTAATACCCTTTAATCCCTAACATGCTCAAGGATTCACAATCTACACATGCTATCACCTCATTTGCCTCTAAATCATGAGATTTAAACATCATTCTCTAGCTTAGGGAAGTTTAGACTTACTTTAGAAAAGATGGCTAAACCACCAAGCTTTTTTCCTTTCCTTCCCTTCCTCTTTTTTCTCTTCTTCTTCTCTTCTTCTTTTCTTTTTCTTCTTCTCTTCTTTCCCACGGTTGGAACCTCTCCTCTTTCTCTCTTTTCTCTCCCTTTTCTTTCTCTTTCTCTCTCATTTTTTTCTCTCCTTTCATACGGTTGCTTAAGGACTAAGGAGGGATGGGTGGCCTTAAATGCTCTTGAAAATTCCTATTTTGCCCCTCTCCACTCTTAAGTCACGCTTTTCAAAGCCCACATGGCTTTCTTCTCCACCAAGTATTTTTGCCCCTTCAATTTTCTTTCCTATCTTGCCCTTGATCAAATCCTCAAATGACTTTTTATCAAATTTCACTTTTACCCCTGATAAAAGTAGGCTCTTCTCTCTTCTTTGTCCTGGTAAACTTCCTGAAAATTAGTCTGCTGCAAATCTCTAATAATTCTATTAAAAAACTTCATGTTTGATTTTCAAGACCTATCTTGCCCAAATTTTGTCATACTAAAGTCTCCACCTAGAACTCAATGCCCTTCAAAAAAACCTCTGACTGGATATATTTCATGTTTTAAGGCCAGTCTATCAGCTGATTCAAATGGCTCACACATTTTAGACAGTATTCATTGAACTCACAGACTTCAAGAATTTCAGCTACACAGAAACAGAAGCTTTCCCTTTCACCTGATCCACACACTCAATCCATTGATCAAACAAACCAGTCAACAACCCCTCAGAAAAGCCCACTGCATCCATACATGATTGCTAATTAGGCTAGCTGAATGCAGTTGAACCTGATCAAACAACAATTACAGTTTGTAGCATTGGCTCAAACCGGATCTTTAATAAATTGCCAGGAAAAAATTGAAATAACTCTTTCTGCATTCTATTAGATATGTATTTCTTTATGGATCATTGCAAGGGTGAGTGTTTAGTCTCACAGCAATTATGTATTAGAAAGATATTGCGTAGTCATGCAAGATCAAGAAACTCAAATAATACTTTCTACCTAGTATTTTTAAGTAAGGCCTTGGGTTGTGATAATCATACTTATATTTTTTTAATGTCAGATGTTTGTCTAAGCAACAGATCACGTTATTGTCACTTTTGCATGTCTTGCCATATTTATATCCATCTTGCTCTCATTGACACAGAAAATACATTTGTACCTTCTTATCCATGTTCAATTATGGCCAAGTTAGTAATGTGGGATTTCTGATATATGTTTAGGAAGCAAAGATCAAAAAGGGTCAAAAGATCGAAAGATGAATTGCTGGACGAATGAAGTGAAAAGACTGAATGTGATTGTTCTACCAATCATATATCTTCAAATTGCTCAGTTGAAGGTATTCTACAACTCTAGATTAATTCATTGAAGGTAGTCAAGTGAAATAAAATTACATGGACTAGTGCAACTGCAGAGCGCCGTGGTCAATTACAATCCTAGTTAACACCCAATCCTTCTGCAAGTCCAATGCCTACATTTTGGTCGCCGGTTGGCACATATCTCCTCAATGCATTCACTTGGGAGACCAGCATTATCCCTAAAACATGAAAAAATAAATGAAGGCCTCCTAGTGATGAAAATTCAGGCTGGGTGAACTAAGGCTTGCGTAGTGATCACGCCATTTGTTTAGCAATCAAAATTCTAGGTTCAGGCCTTATGGTCCATCTCCAAGAATTTGGACTTTGATTATTATAATGCAGGTGGTCTACCTCTCCTTTCTCTCTCTCTATCTCTAGTTATATATATATATATAATTTATTTTTTAAAAAAATCGATCACTGACAGCACTTGCACCAAATCTACATCCATACATCAAACATCTCATGCGCACAGAACCATGGGGGGAAAATGGTAAAGCTAACAACTTTTTACCTTTTTCATATGGATCAAATATTAGGTGATTGGTAAGATAGGGACAATGATTGCCGATGATTTGATCAACATGCCAAACAATTCTTTCTTGTTGGACGAACTCAAGGTAAGATCAACAACCCAACTATGATAAAATTTCTTAATCTCTTTAAAGATTTCATCTTTTTATTAAAAAAAATCACATCTACAACAGCTAAATGAAGGAAATTATTAATAGTAAAAAATCAAAAACTAATTAATTGCAGCATATTCTCGTTGGACGACATGTCACTGTGAGTGCTGGACATCAACCTTGCTAACGTGGAGCCGGCGCCGCTCCATAGATTGACAGATTCCCCCCCCCCCCCTTTTTTCCTTTTTCTTTTCATTCACAAAAGAAAGGGAAAGTGTAATTTAATTTTTTGGTGCCATTTTTTTTGGATGCTCAGAAAAATGTAAATTTTTTTGCTTTTTTTTCCTTTTTTAAAAATCTCATTGATTTTTTCTGAGTCAAAAGGTGTGTCCTTTGGAGTTGGGTTTTGCTGGAGGGTTTGCTACTTTGCTTGTAAAAAAGAGAATTTTTTTAATCTTTTATTTTATAAATTGCAAATGAGAGAGATGGTTTGCAATTCTTGTATTATTTATTTTCACAAAAAAAAAATGTCTAGTGCCTGTTGATTTGGCATCTCACTTGTTGATGGATGGCATAATTTTTGTATCTGAGTGGATAAATTCATTTGAGATAACTTATAACATGAAACTTTAATTGTGGTATGCTGTTGTTCGTGTCTCTAGTTATTTTCTGTAGTTGTTAGAATGTGGTGCTAACCATGTAGACCCAATTTACATGGTTTATCCCATATTTATGTGTAAAGCATTTAGCCATGAGATGAGCTTCATAGCACTCTATAGATCCATTAGATCAAGGTTTGATTTTATAAACCTATTTGTGCCTAATTGCAATCTTTCCAAAAGATAAATTAACCAAATCCCATGCATCGAGTTTTATCTAAAACCTGCAATTTCTCAACCATTGTTTGCTGCCAAATAAGATTAGTACTAATCTTATGATAAGATTCGGATTCATGTAAATAAATATGAGTAGAGAAGCAATAAAAATTATGAAGATGTATAGAGGGTGCCTTAGCCAAGTAGATTGAGGCATAGGAAGGGATGGTGTAGTGCTAGAAGAACTAAGGTGATGAGAGGAATTACTTGTAAGTTCATCCAATGAAGGAGATATCTCAGGAATGGTCGTGGATGTTCAGGACAGTCTAAAGTGTATACAGAACAGGAATTATATTGGAGTCATCAGGAAATAGTTCTATAAAAGAGTCAATGAAAAATGGAAGAGCTGTGATAATAGATGAATAAAAGTATGATAGGGAAGAAAATATTTGATGTTTCTAAAATATAATATGTCGAGAAGTATGAAGCTGATTGGAGATAGGATCTCAATATTGATATCATTTTTGTTTGACCCCATTCCCAAGATAATGGCATTGTCTAGTGCATAGCTTTAATTTAGTGCGGTCATATGGTTGGAAAAGGACAAAGCAAGTATAACCAAAGACATTAAAGCAACTATAATCAGGAGGTCTTTCATACAAACTCTCAAATGAGATTGATCATAAGGATAGTAGAACGTAGATGATTAATTGTATAGACAACCGTAACCCCAGAAGCATTCAAGATATATTGCAGAAATGAGCAAAGCACAAAAACTATCCAAAATATGCCAATATTTTTGTTCAACACACCTATTTTATTATGATGAACTCACATAAAAACATTGACAAAATAGCCTCGTGCTGATGAAGAAAATTAAGGGATTCTTTGTCATTATATTCTATGGTATTATTGAAATGTAAAACCTTGATAGTACAAGAAATCTAGGTTTTTATTATATTAGCAAACTTTTAATAAATTTAAGGTAACTTAGATCCACTATGAATAAGATAAAGCCATGCAAAATGAGAATAGTCATCAATAAAGATGATAAAATACTTTGCCCCTTCCCCCTCCCCCCCTCACGTGACCAAATTGTAGCATAAAGAGATGGCCCCCAAACATCAAAATGGATTAAATTAAAAGGTACAGAAGATAAGGAATCACTTTTATTAACTGGTAAGATTGTTTTGCAAGTTGACATAATACACAGTCAACATGTATGACTATTTATACATGACCAAATTGACCACTAGAAACTAAGAAATATAAATGACACAATGAAACATTCCCCAATCATGAATGCCAAAGACCTAGAGATAAGTTGGTTGTCATTACATGACTCATGAATATTATGTTCTTGAATTATATGTAAGTTTTCTATATATTTTATTTTTAAAGATATTTTTATAAATTACATGATTCAGTTGATTGATCTAGTGATTGTAGCAGTGAATCGATGACCCAACAACTTAGCCAAGTTTGGCTCCTTTCTGGATATATTAAGTATGATGATTAGGATAGGACTACAAATAAGTTGCGGTGGATCACAACATGCTTGATCCTGACTTAGACCCAAATCATTAACTAGCTAGATTGGATCAAGTTGATCCCATGAAAAATATTTTAGATCTAATTGGTCGTTTGGTTTTGATTAGGGTCAAGTATGACATTGACCAAATCTACAATGTTTGTATTTAGATTTAGTTTATAATTTAGGTCAGGCATTTGTCTATTACCTAAACATAATATAGCTACCTATTTATAACTTAAAATATAATATGTAATATTTAAATATAAAATTATAAAAAATTTTGAATAAAACTAAAGCACTGCTAACCTAAATATGAATTTTAATTTATTTAAGATAATAATCCAATGAACCTCAAAAATTTGAATTTTAAAGAATACGTATTGATATATTTGGGAACATTGTAAATGTTAAATAAACAGTAAATATTTATATATAATTAAATTAGGGTAAATGAGAGAAGATGAGGCTATTGGAATGAACAAATAGGAATTAATTTAATTGAATTGATGAATTAGAATAGATACATAGGAAGAAGGAAAAAGAGTATCACATGATCAAGAGTTTTGTGTCAGTTTAGCTCGTGTAGGGATATTTTTCTCGACTCAAATTAGACATGCATGATATATCGACTTGATTGGGTTGATTGAGGTTTGATATTTTAAAACCTTGACCGAACCTTGTTTCTAATTCAGACCAAAATTTTTGACCCCGAATCAATTCATATGTTTTCAAAAATAGATTAGACCAAATTGGGTCACTAGTGGGCTAACCCATTCATGGGGAAAAAATGTAGGATATGCCTTTTCTCATTAAAAATGGTTATATAGCTGCATGATGGTAATTGTAGTTATGAGGTGATTTTTTTTGAGATAAGAATAGGTGTGTTAGATCAAATACTTCTATGTTTTCTATTTCATATGTATATATATATTTTACATGTCAGGCCCCATCCCGACGGCATGATTTCTTATGAAAATTGGGTAGAGATCTACTAGTCTTTATGCTAAGTACCATAAAGCTCTAGCGATCCCTATCCAATTGCCATAAGTTACATGCACAAAAATACAGAACCTGCTAAAAACTTTGACCTGCTCAATTCATTCATACTATTCATAAGATCACATCACAATTTATTTCATCCTGCTTAAATAACATAAGATTTTTACATTATTCAACACATAATTCCAAGCAATATAACTTTCATCACTATACTACTATAAAAATCATATGCACAAATCCATTCCACAATGACAGTCATTTCTCATAACCACCCAAGTCCAAAATACATCATAGGGTTACAGTTATACATATCCATCCATATCCATTTTAAATACATATACAATCCAAGTAACATAAATCCATGTCATCAATCAATTTATACACATTTAGCAGCCCATATCAAAATTAGGCATCCAAGAGCCAACCTGCTATCTCTAATCTGTAATCCAAAAATTTCAACAATAGAAGGGTGAGACCTAAGTCCCAGTGACTGAATAGCCATCTAACAATGGGAAAAAACTGAGAACCACATTTTAAAAACCAATAAGCATACTGATACAACATATCATAATTGATACAGAAACATTTTCAATGAGATAAGAAAACTCATAAGTTAGCTTATGCTTTCAATAATGCAACTTAAATAAGATAATGCTACTTTTACAAAACTTTATGATGATGGGCTGGGTGTGCTACCACTAAGGTACATCCCTACAGTCGCCCTCCTGCAGGTGTACTCTTAGTGGGTGAGTGTACTGAGCGCCGAGGATCCCCGCACCACATGGCACCCCTCACATGTACGGTTCACCCCAGGTGTGAGCTTTCCCCTTTTCTCTGGGCCTCCTGCTTGCCCTCTCCATGGGCCTATATCTCTGAGCTCCCACGGGCTATATAGTAACCTAGCTCTTAACTGAGCTGTGATTCTTGCCCCACTGGGCTGCTTACAATCTGCCCCACTGGGCTAATCTAGCTTGTACTCCCCCTGGCCTCGGGATCATAGTACGATTGAGTTGCAAGGAGGTGCCGGCTATAATAGTGTGTGCAATGCTCATGCTATGGCACAATCTACAGGGTGATCAGCCCCATAGATGGCCCTATGCTCTTTATGCTGTATGCTGTAAAAATATTTCAATACAAGTTTATAATCCAATATACAATCAGCTATACTTTCTTTGAGACATTGATATTCATGCATGCCCATGCATCACTTTGAAACATAAATCTGAAAAGTAAATTCTATGCTTTACTGAAACATGTGTTTTTATCCAAACAATGTTTTTCATGAAACTCTATACTTTGCTTTGAAACATGCTCTAGCCCATGTTTCCTTTTCTTTTCTTAATTTCATGTTTGCTGAAACTTTTGCTTTTTTTGAAACTTATGCTTTGCTAAAACTCACTTTGCTTTGAAACATGCTCGAGCCCATGTTTCCTTTTCTTTTCATAAACTCATGCTTTGCTTTAGAATATGCTTTAAACCCATGCTTTGCTTTAGAACATGCTTTAAACTCATGCTTTGCTTTAGAACATGCTTTAAACTCATGCTTTGCTTTAGAACATGCTTTAAACTCATGCTTTGCTTTATAATATGCTTTGAGAATAGGATACATCATAACTGGGTTCTCATTTCCCATATTTAATTACTTGAAATACTATACTTAGCATAACATACTCTGATTTATAACAAAATATCACTATGCTATCATAAAACATTTCTCAAAGCTAGATGAGAAACTCACTCACCTTAGCTGCTAGCACACTGCTATAGCTGCTCTTTCTTCTATTCTGGCTCCCTTGAACCAATCTCTTGGCCTAAGTCATCATACATGCATTATTAGGGTCACAAGCACCAAGGGTTTCATGAAACTATGCATGCATGCTCTATGCCTTAGCATCTTAGCATAATATTCCTCAATCCCTAATATACTCAAAGATTCACAATCTACACATGCTATCATCTCATTTGCCTCTAAATCATGAGATTTAAACATCATTATCTAGCTTAGGAAAGTTTGGACTTACCTTAGCAAAGATAGCTAAACCAAGCCTTTTTTCTTTCCTTCCCTTCCTCTTCTCTCTTCTTCCTCTTTTCTTCTTCTTTTCTTCTTTTTCTTCTTCTCTTCTTCTTCCCCACGGCTGGAACCTCTCCTCTTTCTCTCTTTTCTCTCCCTTTTTCTCTCTTTTTCTCTCCTTTCACACGCCGCTTAAGGACCAAGAGGGATGGGTGACCTTAAATGCTCTTAAAAATTTTCATTTTACCCCTCTTCACTCTTAAGTCACACTTTTCAAAGCCACATGGTTCCCTTCTCCATCAAGTATTTTTGCTCCTTCAATTTTTTTTCTTATCTTACCCTTGATCAAATCCTCAAATGACTTTTTATCAAATTTTACTTTTGCCTCTGGTTAAATTTTCATTAATGCCCCTGATCAAATTTCGATATCAAATAAATAACATGGTTACCCACCTATTAATCAGCATGGATACTAGCTAATAAGAGTGAAATCATCCTCAAACCACTTCTACAGAAGATTTTTGTCCACTTGAAACCTCAGTTACGCGTGCTTGGATGAGAGCGATGGGTGACCCACTGGGAAGTCTTTGATTAAGAGTAAAATTGGTTTCAAACCAACCCCACAGATAAAATTTCCACAGTAGTCGACTAAATAGTCGGCTATTATGGCCAAAAATCTCTTCCAAACCACTTTTACAAAGTGTTTTTCCAAAGTAGTCGACTACTTTGGTCCAGAAAAATAAAAAAAAATCTTTCACAGGCAATATACAGAATGTTTTTCCATAATAGTGGACTCAGTTGATTACTGTGGCAACAACAACTTTTCCAAGCCTTAACAGTGAGTTTCAGGGTGTTAGCCGACTCTAGAGTTGGCTAACTACCTCTATTAGCTCACCAGAATCCCACAGATAGAAAATGTTATTCCCTTCCCTTTTTTTCTCTCATTTTTTTTTTAATTTTTAAAAGCCATTTTCTCTCATAAAACCTTTTCCAAAAGTCCTTTTTATGCATTTCAACCTCCAAAATTTTCATTCTAACTTCTCCCAAGGATCAAAAGCAACTACTAGACATTGAAATCATTTCAAAAACTTCAATTATAAGCTCAAATAATTGATTTTATCAGCTTTTTGGAAGGATCATGGAGGAAAACTCAAAATAACTTCAAATTTCAGCTTTCACATCTTTTCAAGATTCCACTCAAATAATTAATACCAGAAGACTAAAATAATAATAAAAACATGCTTAAAATAAAATTATAACTCTTCCAAGTTCAGGGTATTACAATCTTCCCCCCTTTAGGAAATTTTGTCCCCGAAATTTAGCTATTTTCAACTTGAAACAAATGAGGGTACTTAAATCTCATCTGATCCTCTCTCTCCCATGTAGCTTCCTCTCTCTGATGGTTCTGCCACTGCACTTTAACTAAAGGGATTCTTTTACTACGGAGCTGTTTAATCTCTCTGCTCAAAATTTGCACTGGATCTATTACATAAGATAAATCTTTCTGTAATTCTATTGGCTCTAACTGAAGCACATGAGAGGAATCTAGCACATACTTCGTAAGCATTGATACATGAAACACATTATGGATCTGAGAGAGTTATGGTGGCAAGGCCAATCTATATGCAAGTAACCCCACCTTCTCAATAATCTCATAAGGTCCAATGTATCGGGAACTTAGTTTTCCTTTCTTCCTAAATCTCATGATACCCTTCCAAGGAGACACCTTCAAAAATACTTTATCTCCTATTTCAAATTTTACATCTCTATGCTTCTTATCTGGATAGCTCTTCTGTCTATCTTGGGTTGTCTTTAATTTAGCTCTAATAATTCTAACCTGATCTGCTGTGAGCTGCACCAACTCTAGGCCTAGCAGCCTCCTTTCTCCTTCTTCATCCCAGCACATTGGAGTTCTACATTTTCTTCCATATAAAGCTTCATAAGGTGCCATATCAATGCTAGAATGATAACTGTTATTATATGCAAACTCAATCAATGGCAAGTGCTCATCCCAGCTACTTGAGAATTCAATAACACATGCTCTCAATATATCCTCCAGTGTCTGGATGGTTCTCTCAGACTACCCATCAGTTTGAGGATGAAATGCTGTACTAAATCTTAACTTAGTGCCTAAAGCTTTCTGTAACTCTGCTAAAAAATGAGATGTGAACCTTGGATCTCTATCTGATACAATGGATACTGGTACCCCATGTCTACTCACAATTTCATTCACATATAATTTTGCTAATCTATCCAAGGTAAACGAAATCTGGATAGGCAAAAAGTGGGCAGATTTTATCAATCTATCTACTATCACCCAAATAGAATCATTACCTCTCCTTGAGGACTGCTCTCCTTCCTTACTTGTCCTTGTGTTAACCATCCTAGAAAGCACAATTCATTTGATCAGGTTCATCATTCAAAACTATACTCACTATGCTAAACTCATGCTTATACCCCTACGATCTAATAACCTAGGGCTCTGATACCAAAATTACTGTTGAGCCCCATCCCGACGGCATAATTTCTTATGAAAATTGGGTAGAGATCTACTAGTCTTTATGCTAAGTACCATAAAGCTCTAGCGATCCCTATCCAATTGCCATAAGTTACATGCACAAAAATACAGAACCTGCTAAAAACTTTGACCTGCTCAATTCATTCATACTATTCATAAGATCACATCACAATTTATTTCATCCTGCTCAAATAACATAAGATTTTCACATTATTCAACACATAATTCCAGGCAATATAACTTTCATCACTATACTGATATAAAGATCATATGCACAAATCCATTCCACAATGACAGTCATTTCTCATAACCACCCAAGTCCAAAATACATCATAGGGTTACAGTTATACATATCCATCCATATCCATTTTAAATACATATACAATCCAAGTAACATAAATCCATATCATCAATCAATTTATACACATCTAGCAGCCCATATCAAAATCAGGCATCCAAGAGCCAACCTGCTATCTCTGATCTGTAATCCAAAAATTTCAACAATAGAGGGGTGAGACCTAAGTCCCAGTGACTGGATAGCCATCTAACAATGGGGAAAAACTGAGAACCACATTTTAAAAACCAATAAGCATACTGATACAACATATCATAATTGATACATGTTGCCCAGCTAAGCAACCCCAAGAGGGGGGGGGTTGAATTGGGTTCCTTTTAAAATTTTAAACAATGATGTGCAATACTTGCAAAATTATAAGTGTGAGTGAAAGTGCAGTGACAAATTTGAAACACACAGCAAGAACAGTGGAAGGCACACACAAACACAAAGGTTTATAGTGGTTTGGTGCTAACCCGTGCACCTACATCCACTCCCCAAGAACCCCTTAGGAATTTTCACCACTAATCATTCTCCAACGATTACAACCTAGCTTACTTAGCTAGCTTCTTGTTTCCAGGCACAAGGGAGCCTTTACAACGATTACAACCTCCATCATTCTCCAGCAGCGAAGATTCGTGGTTCCAAGCTGTCAGCAGATTGATCGGCAAATCTCGGCATCACTCGTCCGAGTTCTCCTTGCTAAACACGGGTCTGCAGGGATACGACGATTTGGATCTATCCGCGAAGCTTAGAGTCTTGAACTTTCTTTGCGATGAGGCTCTTGGCACCGTGTAAGTGTTAATATTATTTCCTTACTTAAATAATGTAACTTTGACAAGCTCTAATCAACTATCTTTGACCAGGGCACTGAGGAATTGGATTTACGAAGAAAATTTGAAATTTGATTCCAGAAAAAAGGAGGCCAAACAAAAAGTTGCTGCGGCTAAAAGAAAGGTTTTTGTTTCAGTTGCCATGGCTTTTATTCACTTCTCAGCTAGGACTTCCCACTGGATTGTTTATTAGAATGCCGTTTGTGTGCAGGAACAAGATATGGAGGAGAGGCTCAAGGATGAAATAGCCAAGGCTTCGCTGGCCTTCAGAGAAGGAGCCCCTCCTTCGGCTTCCAAGCATGACAATCTTATTTCCATGATGAGGACTGAGAAGGCGAAAGCTCATGCAGAGTTGATAGAGTCGATGGAACTTTCAGCTAAGAGTATGTCTTAGATTGTATCTCCTTTGTTTGCTGGTTTCTTCAGAACTACATATGTTTCCTTCAGTTGCCTTTTTGCATTGAAGATGAGCTTTGTTAATTATGTACCTACATTCTTTGTTAACTATATACATTTTGAGCTTCAGCTCCGAAAGTGTATTTAGCATTCTAGGAGTTGGCTGATGCAACATCTAGTTCATTCAATTTTATTCCCTGATGTTATATGCTGTAATAATCACAACCACAACTATTGATATTTTTTTCTAGTCTTTATATCAATGAATGAGATTTATTTTTCATGACTTCTTGTTTCGCTTCATTGCCTATGCTTTGAGAAAGAAGCATTATGGCCTTTGTTTTGCTTGTTTTGCTTAAGTTAGCGATGTGGAGAAGGTAGAGCCCTAGGGCCTTTAGAGGAGATTCCCAAGACTTAGAACAAAAAGAAAAGGAAAAAAAAATTGAAGGCTGCTTTTATAGACGTCTGAAGAAAGTTTATCTTGAGTTGGACTCTTTGTAAGGCGTGGTTCTAAATAAGTCTCAACATTAGAAGAAATTCAGCCCTAGTAAAAAAATTGTTCCTGATTAATAGGCTAATTCTTTATAAAACAAGATTATTATGGAAGAGACTTGATTAGACTTAGGTAGAGTGATTATTATGAAGGAGAATTTGGAACCCATATTAAGGTTTCCTCTCATCGCATTAACATCTAATTCTCCCATGTATCATCATCGGATCAAGCCATTAAATCAGCCCACATCACTTGCCCCCCATTCTCCATTGAGCTTAACCTTATGTTAAGTAATGAAATTAACTCTTACTTTTTTAGGACCGGTCTGAGCTAGATTCAGGGTCCTTCTACGCATTTAAACCATCAAACAACTTATTTTTCAAGCCTACATTATAGTCATTTAAACAAGCTAGTATGGAGCAGGCTAGTGCCTAGCAAGTTAGTACCGAACTCAGAATAGCTCATTATCACTCTATTTTTGACTCTAAGTTGGACCAAGCCAAAGTGGTTTGTCGGCTTTAAAGATTTATAAATATTTACTTGGTTAGCTAACCTTGATTTTTTAGGAGGGTTACCTATAATCATAAAATTAATAGTTTATGCAAAAGGCTTTAATTTAATGCATGTCTCATGTTTTAAGGCACTTAATAATTATGGATAATTGTAAATCATAATTATTATGCATAATGATCGGCTACCTTGAGAATTATACTGGCAGTTTTGTCACTTGGGAGGATGAGTAAAGCGTTTATTAAGGAAGCCCATCATGAACGATCACCTCGCTCTCGAGCTAGAGGATGCCATATGGTAGCTCGATATGGGATGGCTTTAAAGTAAAGTTTCCCATCCAGACTCACCCCCATTGTCTATAAAAGGTTAGGGGGATCAATCATTTTTTTTCAACTCAATTTATTGCTATTATTTGGCCTATATTGGTCACCCTACTCGGTAATGAATCCTCGATTCTTATAGGTCGGCTTTAGGTAACTTCTCTGTTTTTCTTCTGCTCAGTAGCTAGGCCTAAGTTTCTTTGAAGATCCGTAAAGTCAATTAGGTTTAAAAATTAGATCCTATCTAAATTTCAAGTTGGGTTTGGATCTTATATTTTTCAACTCAAGTTGGTCATTATATCACTGCCTTTGCTTGCAGTTAAGTTGAATGCAGTCAGGTTAACTTGGATTGCACAACTACTTCTAAACAAGTTGATTACTTGAGTGAGAACTTTCCTTAGGATCTTTCAAATATGGCTGTTATTGAGTTGTGGAAAATTGTAAGTGTCCTCCTCAACCATGATGGTTTCCTTGGAAGTATTGTAGCATGATTTATGAGATTATTATTTACTTTTCCATGTTTCTATCCATCAGATAGTAATTTTTAGATTTTAAGTATCCTTGATATAGTTGCAAGATTGCTGCATCATGATCGAGGTATTATAGATTTGAAATATGAAAATAGCTTACTCACACTTAAAGGCAAGGTTGCATACATTTGTCTCATGCAATGGATCACCTTTTTCTCAAGTATGCCTCAATTAATCTGGATATCTATTCAAAGTGAAGATTTTCTTCTCTAACTTTATTGCTTCTCGTAATAAATGTATATTGGGACATAGATTTTAATTGGCAAAATCTTTAAAAACTATTGAAAATTTAAAAAAGAATACAGAAACTTTAAGAAAAGTTCTAGATAAATTAGAATAAATAATACAAGATAATTGATATAGTAAATACTATGTATCAAATTTCTAGTGGGCATAATCAATATGGCAAGGCAATTGTTAGCTCGACATTCTACTCACATGAGTTACTAGCATGGTATTGGTTGTATACAATCTTTGACATACCATAATACTTATGCATGCTAAGTTGGCCATGCACCAAGATATACCACCTACATGTGATATATCAACACTTGATATTCATTTTCTCAAAATTGTAATATCTAGTTGGATTTTATACAATGAAGATATAAATCTATATCAAAATGACAAATATAAATTTCTTTTAATTAATGCAAACATATTAGACAACTCTAGTGTAAGCAAGTCTAGAATAATTAGAAAATAGGAGGCTATATAGTTAGATTGCAATAGAGGGCTCAAGAACACATCTTGAATAATAGACAATATTAGAGGCTACCCAATTTGTTGCACCATTAGCCTCTTGATAGGTATTGATGGCCCATAATAATATGAGTTCTAGTGATCCTCTAGATGTGAGAGACTAATGAATGGATTCTAGTCAACTAAATCGAATCCATGTGATCCTCCAAATGTCGGAGAGTAATTGATGGATGTCGGTAGACCAGAATCTCGATTTTGATATCTAGTTAACCATGATTCTTGAGTGTCCATCCTACATAATGTAGATAGCTTACCAAGTTGAAGTGGCATGAATGAAGCCTTCCTCAAGTCCCTCGTAGCTATGTTAGGGGAACTAAGATAGTGTATAAATGGGAACCACTAGCATCTATAGGGGCCATGTTAGGGGCTCTTATATCAAAACCTACTTCACCATTTACACCCCTATTCATGATGCTGCTATCAAAGTTGTTTTTAAGGAAAATATGTTTACTTTAGTAAAATACATTCTAGTTTGTGATTTTCAATAAACTCATGATGATTCATTTGCATTTGTAGACCTAGTTGATCCACTTTGGTCCACCCATCTAACTCATCACCCATCACCTCTAGCAGTGATTGCCATGTTTAGTGGCTTGTGATATGGGTTTGGCATAAAGGGTGGCATAATCTCACTATAGTGGAGCGAATGGTTCTAGTTCTCACTAAAATGGAACCACCGAAGCAAAACCTCAGAGGCAAGGTGGCTAGATCTCATAGATTTGAAGGAGCAACATCGAATCTATGGGATTGGAGACAAGATTCCTAGATATCACGGCCCAAGTAGAGAGGGATCTATATCTCATGGCTTTGGAGGTAGAGGTGGTAATTGGGTGAGGTTAGACCAGATATGGGTTGGGTCGGATATATGTTAGATCAAAATTTTATCAAGCTAAATCCACCTTTTTATTTAATGGTTGAAAAATTCAAATCGAAACTTAATTATTTTATTGAATAGATAACCCGATTTGATCTACAACAAAATGAATCAAGTTAAACGGGTTAAATGGGTAAGCATTGCCACTCCTATTTAGAAGCTCCTTGCCTTACAGATGACAAGATGATGTCGGTTTGGGAAAGTGAGAAATGGGATGTTACGTCTTAGTGGGTTGATTTGAAAGTGGAGAAAATATATGCATTACAAGAAAGTGGAGAAAATAAGCCAATTATGTATGGGTCCATTGACTTGCATTCAAACTAGGAATATGTGAGTCAGCCATTACTGCAATGTAGTTCAAGTTAAGAAAGGTTTTTGTGAACTTTTTTATTTTGTGAAAATTTAAGGCATGAATGCAGCTAACTATTATTAAAGAATAATCTTTTACTAAATATGTTCATCAATATACAACAAATATTACATACATCATGCTTCTTTTGTGTGTTAAGGTGAATATATTAGATAACTCTAGGGTAAGTACATTTGAAATAATGAAAGAGGAGGCCATGACGTTGTAATGGAATATAGGATAATGAGTCTTAAAGAATATCTCCCGAATGGCTAGCAATATGGAAGCCTACCTAATTTGTTGCACCATTGGCCTCTCGATAGATGTGGGTGGCCTCAAATGAGGCAAAAGTCTTAGTGATCCTCAAAATATCGGAGAGCAATGGCTAGACACTAATAGACTAAATCCCTAATTTGGATATCCAGTTAACTATAATTCTTTACTCCCCTTCCAAAATAATGTCAGTAGCCTGCAAAGCTATAGTAACATAAATTATGCCTTTCCAAACCCCTCTCAGCTCTACTAATAAAATTGAGACATCTTATAGATAAAAACAACTTATAGCAATAAAAGATCATATTATGGTCTCTGGTAACAAAACTTGCTTCACCGTCCACACCTTTATTCATGATGCTTCCATCAAAGATGATTTTAAGAAAAAAATATTTTTAGTAAAATACGTTCTATTTTGTGAATTTTAATAATGTTTTGATACTTCATGTTAGTGTTTGGAGATCACTTAACCCACTCAAGTCCATCCATTTGACCTGCCACCTATCACGTCTTGTAGTGATTGCTATGTTTAGTGGTTTGTGACATGGGTTGGGTGTATAGGCAAGCTCAATCCCATTGTAATGGAGGCAATTATGACTCTAGTTCTCATTTGAATAAAGCTGAGGTGGCTGGGTGTTGTGCCTTCAGCAGCAAAATAATGGGATGTCATGAATTTCGAGGTAATGGCACTGAATCTCAAAGGATTGAAAGCAAGATGGCTGGTTGTCTCACAACCATCATTGTGAGATAGCAAAATTTCATAGGTTTGGAGGCACCTTACCTTAGATCTACTGGGAGGAGGTGATGGGGTGATCTCCACCTCTTTTCCCAATTTTAGGTGGGGCATTGAGAAAGGAAGAGGAGGGTAGAGGAGTTTGTTTTGGGAAATTGAGGAACAATATATTACATTAGGAGAGGATGTTTTGAAAATTGAGAAAATACCAATGTTTGTGGAAAGTGAAGAAAATAAGGCAATTATATAGAAGGTTAGTTGACATGCATTCAAATAAGAAAGATGTGACCTCACCAATCCTATGAATTACTCTAAGTTGAAGGATTCAAAACATTGCTTCATATTTTTAAGCAGAGTTTTAACAAAATTTCTTACATGTTGTGCAAAATTAGGGCATGAATGCAATCAAATCTTATAAAAGAATAACGTTTTACTAAATATATACAACAAATATTATACATATGTATATATATATCGATATCAACAAATCAAACATGACTCTTTTTTGTAAAGGTGGAGGTAACATATAACTTTATTTTATATAAACACATCTTGCATGATTAGAAAAGAGGAAGCCATGGAGCTTTTTCAAAATGTTGAACAAAGAGCCTCAAAAAAACAGCTCCCAAATGATTAGTAATATAAAAGGATGTCCTATCCGCCACATCATTAGTGTCCTATAAGTGTAGGTAGCCTTGAATGAGATAAGTGTCCTGCTCATCCCATAAATATTAGAGAAAAATGAATGGATGCCAATAGTCTGAATCTAGAAAAAAATAAAATTTTTTAGAATTGATAAAATAATTTTGATGAAAAGTGTATCACAAGATAATCAACTGTTTTATAGTAAAGAAAAAAAAAAAAAAAATTAAAATGGTATATTGCCGCTCTTTTGAAAGATTTTTTTCACCAACTATTCCCTTACAAGCACAAAATGAGATAGTAGAGTAAGAGGAAAGAGTGATATAATCATGCCTATTAGCCATATATTAGTTACACTCAACATATAGGATTTTGGTTGGATTAGATCTTTCGTTTTGAAGAAAGGCTTTAGACCTAGCAAAGAGAACACTAAGCCTTCATGCGAGCAAATAAAGTAGAAACAAAATAGGTATTTCTTGCTAAAGTTTTCTTTGCTCCTCTCTAGAAACAAATTGAACATGATGAGCATTAAATGCAATCCATATCAGTAGGTGTTATGGTTAGTCATCACACTCAACATTTGGATATCGAACTAACCATAATTCTTGAGTCTCCCTCCAACACAGGTGGATAGCCTAGAAGGTTGTTGTGGCATAAATGTTGCCATTCCAAGCTCCTCTTAGCTTTGCTAGTAAAACTAAGATGGTATACTGATGGAGGAAATACTTGCTGCTACAAAGGTCGAGTTAGGGCCTCGGATAACAAAATTTGCTCCTTCATCCACACCTTCATTCATGACGTTCCTTGAAAGTTGATACATGACACCTCAACATTTGCTTTAGTAAAATATATTTTATTTTGTCATTTTCAATAATCCTATGATACTTCATATCAGTGTTCGGAGACCTAACTAACCCACTTAGATCCACCCATCTAACCCACCGCTTATCGCCCATCGCCCATCGCCTATCACCTATCACCTCTTTTGGTGATTATAGTGTTTAGTAGCTTGTGACATGAGTTGGTTGTAAAGGATGGCCTAATATTACTATAGCAAAGATAATGTCTCTAATTCTCTAATTCTTACTGCGATAGAACTAAAGAGTCTAGATCTTGCATTCTTAGAGTCAAGGTAGCTAGATCTTGATAAAGAGATTTCAAATTCGATGGAATGAAATACAGGCTACTTATGCATCATTCATATAAATGCACCTCTCTTCTAGTCAAGCCATTGACTAGCCCAACCAGAAACTAGACTTATATGAATTATATGGATAGAAAGCAATTGATCCAATTCAAATCCTATCTCCACAATATTTTTTGTCTAAAAATTATATTTTTGGGTGTAATTCTAGCAAGGATCAGGTAATTGGATCTAGCTAAAAGAGGAATAGTTAGTATAAATAACTTCTTGGTCTTCGACCTCCTTAGCGACTACAAGCGCTCGCTTGATTAATGTAATGGTATGTGTCGATTTGTGAAGGAATAGAGTAAATGAGAAAGAAAAATAGTAAATTTTATTTAAACCAATGATGAAAAAAGAATAGAATAAATAAACATTAGGACGTAAAATGGAATTCTATATACATTTTAAATAGGGACATATTCTATGGTTATGATTCTATCATATGTCTTTTTTATTCAACTGAAATGCATCAATTTGCAATATTAGTACATGCACTATAATCTCGATGGTTCCTAGGTCAGAATTAGTTAGTTGCTAGGATCTCCTTTTTTACGTCACTATGCCATCACAAGAGAGGGATATGGGGGCGCATGACAAAAAGAAAAGAGTCGGTGGTTCGAAGTATCCTTTTCTTTTTCAAATTCAGCGAGCTGTACTATCAGAGCATATTCGAGAATATAAACGTTTTGCTCTTCAAATAGCTTACTCTATGCTTAGTCTTGAGAAGTGTATCAACATCGAATATTGTAGTATCAGATGCTAGATGGTCACATCTCATGGCCCTTATGGTAAGGTAGCTAAACATCATGGCAAAGTTGGAGGAAGTTGCCATTGTAAGGACAATGAGGAAGTTTCACATCATAACCTTGCTAGCAGTAGAACAAGCAAAAGGAATATGCCTCGATTGCTTACTAAAAATTGATTTTTGTTTTTTTAAAAGCAAAGCTAAGTTTAAGTTTGCTTTTTCGATAGTTGTTTCCATCTTGGAATAGATATGATTATGCACTTGCATCTAGAGCTTATTAATATAGAGGGTCGATCTTTTCATCTATTTGTTAGACTAATGTTTGATAGGAGTACTTATTTGGTAGTTCTAAAAATGCTTTTTTATACTATTTGATGCCATAAATATTGGCTATTCTGATTTATGTTCTTATTTATGCTATGGCAGACTTGGTCTCTATTAGGAAGCAAAGACAATGTAGAATTTGCTGATATGACCCTTTTGATCTAACTAAAATTATTGTTATAGAGTCTGTTATTAGCTTTATTAAATCTAGGGGTCATGTCATTCATATTCTATTTGGCGTATATGTCACCGACTGAATCTAATTTTCATTTTGAGTAGTAAATATCGGTTGGAAACTATTATAATTTTTAGCATTTAAATAGTCAGCAAGACAATGTGGCATATTTGTCACCAATTGAATCTAATTTTCATTTTGAGTAGTAAATATTTGTCGGGAACTATTATCGTTTTTAGCATTTAAATAGTCAGCAAGACAATGTGGAGATTTATTTTGACAAATGTTTCTTCTTGACTAGAATTAGTACTATTTCGAAGAATGCTTTTCCTCTCTACAAAGAAAACATATTACAATTACTGCAAATGATTATGATAGAAATTTGTGAAATAATAATGCTTTTAATATGTTATAAGGATGGCAACTATAAGTGGTACCAATTTCTTTATGAATCTTATGTCAATATGATCAATCATTTGGAAGGTGAGTGCTAGCATTCATGACACCAATATCTAAAGGATACAGTTGCTAACATCAATGACTGTATATTAATTTCTTAGGTGATATATTAACCTGGCACCGTGGCATGTCACACTTATTACTTACCACAGTTTTGGTTCTGTTCATCAGAAAATATTATTGTCGACAAAAGCAAGCTTGATTTTCATCCTTCTGAACTTGAATATGGAGGTTTATGCAGTCACCAGATTATTACATTTAATGTGATGTATTGAATCTTGTAACTTATGGTCTGTCACCAGTCGGTTTCATTTTTATTATATTAATGTGCTAATTCGTTTTCTTGTATTTTCTATCTTTGCTCTTTCTCATGATTTTAGTTTGACACTACATTGTCCTAACCTTCATAGTTAATTCACTGTTTTTGTTCTTTTTGTATCTTAACAATATCAATAGAGAAACGAAGACATGATACAATGAGGATGGAGCCAATGCTTTTGGAAAGGGATGGGCGTGTATATTGGAAGCTAGACGGATATGGCGGTGGATCAAACATTGTGCTTCAAGGTTGCTTTTCTCCTCCAGTCAAGTAGTTCTTTGTTCTATTATTATAGATTAGAAGTATTCCCTTTTAGTGCATATGTTTTCTCCCTTGTTGCTAGATATTGGGATCTGGGACTCAGTTTCGCCAAAAGATAAGTGGTTTGCATTTGATGAAGTCGAAGGAAACATAGTTGAGAGAGGCATTACTTCTTTGAGGTACAAGAAGCACCTCCCTATGCATTTACAATTTTACGTCTTGCTTCTTGACTTTTATTATTTACTTGAATCATGATTTCGGTGATGTTTAGACCAAATTATTTTAAAAGTTTTATCCAGACATTTTACTTTGCATCAACTCGAGCATAGACTAAAATCCACTTGGTCATTATATGTTTCATATAAACCAAGGCATTCATTTTTCCATTGAATTGCCCCACAATGGAATTAGGATGGCGATGCTTGATTGACCATCCAGCCAAATAATTGTCAAAATCTAGACAGACTATCAGAACCTATTCTTTGGCTTTTCTCTCTTAGAACTCTTTCAAAGATCTTAAACATCAAAAATCAAAATACATCCTTCTTCACAGTTAGCTGAACTATGGATTCAGAAGCTGCAGTGAATCCTTTGATATTTTACCTAGCTCAGAACCTGGTTTGGCACTAAATGACTTGACAACACTGTCGCAAGAAGTTTAATCCATAATCACTTATTCTTCTGAGAAAAATATAGAGCATCTCATCATAACTTCATTAAGATCATAAAATTCAAAGTAAAACTCAAACAGCTACTAAATAGCAAAGATTTGAAATGCACCATATCTATGCAAAACTTAGCATCCAAAATTCATGTCCACTCCAACCAAGTTGCAATAATTTCAGAGGCCAACAAGCCTTGTCAAACATAAGAAAAGTAGGCTCTTCTCTCTTCTTTGTCCTGGTGAACTTCGTTCCACAGAGGAAAATCAGTCTGCTGCAAATCTCTAATAATTCTATTAAAAAACTTCATGTTTGATTTTCATGATCTATCTTGCCCAAATTTTGTCATACTAAAGTCTCCACCTAGAACTCAATGCCCTTCAAAAAAACCTCTGACTGGATATATTTCATGTTTTAAGGCCAATCTATCAGCTGATTCAAATGGCTCACACATATTATGTCGGGCCCTTCCCCGATGGCATGATTTCTTATGAAAATTGGGTAGAGATCTACTAGTCTTTATACTAAGTACCATAAAGCCCTAGCGATCCCTATCCAATTGCCATAAGTTACATGCACAAAATGCTAAATCTGCTAAAAACTTTTGACATGCTCAATTCATTCATACTATTCATAAGATTACATCACAATTTATTTCATCCTGCTCAGATAACATAAGACTTTCACATTTTTCAACACATGATTCCAGGCAATATAACTTTCATCACTATACTGCTATAAAGACCGTATGCACAAATCCATTCCACAATGACAGTCATTTCTCATAACCACCCAAGTCCAAAATACATTATAGGGTTACAGTTATACATATCCATCCATATCCATTTTAAATACATATACAATCCAAGTAACATAAGTCCATGACATCAATCAATTTATCTACATCTAGCAGCCCATATCAAAATCAGGCATCCAAGAGCCAACCTGCTAACTCTGATCTGTAATCCAAAAATTTCAACAATAGAGGGGTGAGACATAAGTCCCAGTGACTGGATAGCCATCTAATAATGGAGAAAAACTGAGAACCCCATTTTAAAAACAAATAAGCATACTGATACAATATATCACAATTGATACAAAAATTTTTTCAATGAGATAAGAAAACTCATAAGTTAGCTTATGCTTCCAATAATGCAACTTAAATAAGATAATGCCACTTTTACAAAATTTCATGATGATGGGCTGGGTGTGCTACCACTAAGGTACATCCCTACAGTCGCCCTCCTGCAGGTGTACTCTCAATGGGTGAGTGTACTGAGCGCCGAGGATCTCCGCACCACATGGCACCCCTCACATGTGCGGTTCACCCCAGGTGTGAGCTTGCCCCTTTTCCCTGGGCCTCCTGCTTTCCCTCTTCATGGGCCTATATCTCTGAGCCCCCTGGGGCTATATAGTAACCTAGCTCTTAACCGAGCTATGATTCTTGCCCCATTGAGCTGCTTACAATCTGCCCCACTAGGCTGATCTAGCTTGTACTCCCCCTGGCCTTGGGATCATAGTACGATTGAGTCGTAAGGAGGTGCCGGCTATAATAGTGTGTGCAATGCTCATGCTATGGCACAATCTACAGGGTAATCAGCCCCATAGATGGCCCCCATGCTCTTTATGCTTATGCTGTAAAATACTCCAATATAAGTTTATAATTCAACATACAACCAGCTATACTTTCTTTGAAACATTGATATTCATGCATGCCCATGCATCTCTTTGAAACATAAATCTGAAAAGTAAATTTCATGCTTTACTAAAACATGTGTTTTTATCCAAACAATGCTTTTCATGAAGCTCTATACTTTGCTTTGAAACATGCTCTAGCCAATGTTTCCTTTTCTTTTCTTAAATTAATGCTTTGCTGAAACTCATGCTTTTTCTGAAACTTATGCTTTGCTAAAACTCACTTTGCTTTGAAACATGCTCTAGCCTATGTTTCCTTTTCTTCTTTTAAACTCATGCTTTGCTTTAAAATATGCTTTAAACCCATGCTTTGCTTTAGAACATGCTTTAAACTCATGCTTTACTTTAGAACATGCTTTAAACTCATGCTTTGCTCTTAAACTCATGCTTTGCTTTAGAATATACTTTAAACTCATGCTTTGCTTTAAAATATGCTTTGAGAATAAGATACATCATAACTGGGTTCTCATTTCCCATATTTAACTACTTGAAATACTATACTTAGCATAACATACTCTGATTTATAGCAAAATATCACTATGCTATCATAACACATTTCTGAAAGCTAGATGAGAAACCCACTCACCTTAGTTGCTAGCACACTGCTATAACTGCTATTTCTCCAGTTCTAGCTCCCTTGAACCAATCTCTTGGCTTAAATCATCATACATGCATTATTAGGGTCACAAGCACCAAGGGTTTCATGAAACTATGCATACATGCTCTATGCCTTCATATCTTAGCATAATACCTTTTAATCCTTAACATGCTTAAGGATTCACAATCTACACATATTATCACCTCATTTGCCTCTAAATTATGAGATTTAAACATCATTCTCTAGCTTAGGGAAGTTTAGACTTACCTTAAAAAAGATGACTAAACCACCAAGCCTTTTTTCTTTCCTTCCCTTCCTCTTTTTTCTCTTCTTCTTCTATTCTTCTTTTCTTTTTTTTCTTCTCTTCTTTCCCACGGCTGAAACCTCTCCTCTTTCTCTCTTTTCTCTCCCTTTTCTTTCTCTTTTTCTCTCTTTTTTTCTCTCCTTTCATACGGCCGCTTAAGGACTAAGGAGGGATGGGTGGCCTTAAATGCTCTTGAAAATCTATTTTGCCTCTCTTCACTCTTAAGTCATGCTTTTCAAAGCCTACATGGCTCCCTTCTCTATCAAGTATTTTTGCCCCTTCAATTTTCTTTCCTATCTTGCCCTTGATCAAATCCTCAAATGACTTTTTATCAAATTTCACTTTTGCCTCTGGCCAAATTTTCGTTAATGCCTCTGGCCAAATTTTTGTTATCACATAAATAACAGGGTTACCCATCTATTAGTCAGCATGGATACTAACTAATGAGAGTGAAATTATCCTCAAACTACTTGCAAAAAAGATTTTTGTCCACCTGAAACTGCAGTTAAGCGTGCTTGGGTGAGAGCGATGGGTGACCCACTGGGAAGTCCCTAATTAAGAGTGAAATTGGTCTCAAATCAAGCGAACTCCATAGACAAAATTTCTACGATAGTCGACTAACTTAAACAGTGAGCTTCACGGAGTTAGCTGACTCTAGAGTCAGCTAACTTCCCCTATTAGCTTCATAAGGTGCCATATCAATGCTAGAATGATAACTGTTATTATATGCAAACTCAATCAATGGCAAATGCTCATCCCAGCTACCTAAAAATTTAATAACACATGCTCTCAACATATCCTCCAGTGTCTGGATAGTTCTCTCAGATTGCCCATCAGTTTGAGGATGAAATGCTGTACTAAATCTCAACTTAGTGCCTAAAGTTTTTTGCAACCCTGCCCAGAAATGAGATGTGAACCTTGGATCTCTATCTGATACAATGGATACTGGTACCCCATGTCTACTTACAATTTCATTTACATATAATTTTGCTAATCTATCCAAGGTAAATGAAATCTGAATAGGCAAAAAGTGGGCAGACTTTGTCAATCTATCTACTATCACCCAAATAGAATCATTACCTCTTCTTGTCTTTGGGAGACCCACAACAAAATCCAAAGTAATGTGCTCCCACTTCCATTCTGGCATAAATAATGGCTGCATTTTGCCAGCTGGGCTTTGATGTTCTGCTTTAATCTGCTGGCACACTAAACATTTAGCAACATACCCAGCTATCTCTTTTTTCCTCCCATGCCACCAATAATTTTGCTTAATAATTCTATACATCTTAGTGGTTCCTAGGTGCATTGCATAGGCTGAACTATGGGCTTCTTTCAAAATTTTCTCCTTTAATGATTCTACTACTGGCACACATACTCTATTCTTAAATAACAATATACCATCACTTCTAACTGAAAATTCTGATTGGGACCCATTCAGAACTAATTCTTTAGCTTTTTGCAATTGTGGATCCTGCACTTGAGCCTCTCTTATTTCCTCAAGCAACATTGGTCTGACTCTAAAATTTCCTAGTAAGGTTCCTGAATTATCCGCCGCGCCCGCATCTAGCTCTCTCAATTCTAACATTAGAGGTAACTGCACTGCTCTAATGGAAGCTAAGGTTCCTGTAGACTTCCAACTCAATACATCAGCCACTACATTGGCTTTCCCTGAGTGATACTCTATAGTACAGTCATAATCTTTTATCAATTCTATCCATCTCCTTTGCCTGAGATTCAATTCATTTTGTGTTAGGATATACTTTAAGCTTTTGTGATCTATAAATATCTGGCATTTCATCCCATACAAATAGTATCTCCATACTTTTAATGCAAATACTACTACTGCTAATTCTAAATCATGGGTAGGGTAATTCTTTTCATGAGACCTTAACTGTCTAGAGATGTAAGCAATCACTTTCCCATTTTGCATCAATACACACCCCAAACCTTTGAAAGATGCATCACTATATATCACATAATCACTGATACTATCTGGAAGTGTAAGCACTGGAGCTGAAGTCAATCTTCTCTTCAATTCATCCATACTTTCCTGACATTCACTAGACCATTCAAATTTGGTATTCTTTCTTAATAGCTTTGTCATGGGAAAAGCTATAATAGAGAAGTTTTCTATAAATCTTCTATAGTATCCTGCCAAGCCCAAGAAACTCCTCACCTCTATCTGATTTGTAGGTGCTTCCCAATTCACTATTGCCTTTATTTTCTGAGGGTCTACCATAATACCCTTAGCTGATATCACATGTCTCAAGAATTTAACCTTATCTAACCAAAACTCACTTTTACTCAACTTGGCATACAACTGCTTCTCCCTTAAGGTTTGCAACACTATCCTCAAATGCTGTTCATGCTCCTCTCTGCTTATAGAATAGATCAGAATATCATCAATGAACACTATCACAAATTTATTTAAAAATTTCTGAAACACTTGGTTCATCAATCCCATAAAAGCAGTTGAGGCATTGGTCAAGCCAAACTGCATCACCAAAAATTCATAATGACCATATCTGGTCCTGAAAGCAATCTTTGGTACATCCTCTTTCTTTATTTTTAACTGGTGATACCCAGATCTAAGGTCAATCTTTGAAAACACTGCTGCCCCCTGAAGCTGAGCAAACAGATCATCTATCCTTGGCAATGGATAATTATTTCTAATGGTTACCTTGTTGAGCTATCTATAGTCTATGCATAACCTCAAGGTACCATCTTTCTTTTTTACAAACAACACAGGTGCACCCCATAGTGAAACACTGGGTCTAATGAACCCTTTATCAAGCAACTCCTGAAGCTGGACTTTTAATTCTTTCAATTCTGCTGGAGCCATTCTATAGGGTGCCCTAGCTATAGGTTTAGTATCTGAGGTTAAGTCTATACTAAACTCTATCTCTCTATCTGGTGGCAATCCTGGCAACTCCTCAGGAAATACATCTGGAAATTCACGTACCAACGGAATATCAGATAGCTCTGGACCACTATCCTCTAAATTCACCACACAAGCTAAATAGGCTCCATACACCTTTCTTAGCATTCTGCTAGCTGTCAAAGCTGAAATCACACTTGAGGGCAACATTCTCTTTTCTCCTACAAAATAGATCTCTCTACCATCTGAGGTAGGAAATACTACTTCTTTCTTTGAATAGTCTACCTTGGCCCTATGCATTGATAACCAATCTATCCTCAATATAGCATCAAATTCTTTTAGATTTAATGGAATCAGATCTGCTAACAATTCTTGGCCCTCTACTAAAATGACACAATCTTTATACACCTGATCTGCAATAAAAGGTTTCACTACTGGCACGGATACTACCAACTGACTACCCAATAAACTCACAGCTTTATCTAGATGCTTGATGAAATCTACTGCTATGAATGAATGCGTAGATCCATAATCAATTAAAACATAAGCATCAGAATTACAAATGGATAATATACCTGTCACCACATCTGGGTTGACCTAAGCCTCCTGCTTGGTCATTGCAAAAACTCTAGCTTCAGCCCTTGGAACACTAGGAATCATCCCTTGCTGATTAGCAGTAGACCTCATCTGATTGGCTGAAGCTGGGATACTACTATCTTCCCTTCTAGCAGGCTATCCTCTAGGTGCAATTGATCCTTGAGGATGATCGCTACTCTGCACTCTCTTGGGACAATCTCTCTTCAAGTGATCCATCTGACCACAGATATAACATCCTCTATTACCTCTCTTACATTCCCTAGAGTGCATCTTTCCACAGACACTGCACTGGGGTAAAGTTCTCCTACCACCAAGGGAGCAGCTCTGATCTTTTATCTCTTCTGCCACTCTAGTACTAACAGCTTGAGACATCCCTCCATATACTGTTTTCCTTTGGACAGGACTAGATATTGACACAGATGCTGACCTTCTACCAACATCTGTAGGAGCTCTGTAACTGGAACCAAACTGTCCCGCCCTCTAAGGCTTCTTGAACTACTGAGTTCCTCCTGCACCCAAAAGGAAACTAGGTGCACCCCTTTTTGACCTCTCCTGCCTCCTACTAAGGAACTCCTTCTCTATCTCCTCTGCCCTGAGAGCCCCTTGCACTAGCTCAAAATAACTACCATAACACTGCATGCTGGTCTTAGCCTTAATTGAGAGATTTAATCCATCCTAAAATAGCCTACATTTCTCCCTCTCATCCACTACTAGGGCTTCAACAAATCGAGACAACTCAATAAAGGTAGCCTCATACGCAGCTACAGACATCTTTCCCTGGGTTAAATTAAGAAATTCTTTCCTCTTCTAATTTCTATACACCTCTGAATAATATTGCTGATAGAATTCCTTCTCAAAACTCTCCCAGGTCACCTCCACCCCTTGTGGCTATCTATTACTAACAGATCTCCATCAATTTTATGCTCTTCCTTCTAACAAGAAGGTTGCTATACTCAGCTTTTGCTCCTCAGAGCACTTCATCACTTCAAAGACCCTTTCTATCCTCTAAAGCCAAACATCAGCCTGAATAGGGTCAGTGGTCCCCTGAAACTCTAGAGCCCCCAACTTTCTAGCTCTCTCTACATTCCTTTCTGCTTCAAGATTTCTAGACTGAAGGCTAGAACTAGAGGTCATTGCTGCTACCACTGCCTGAGTGATCGTCCCCACCAAATCTAGCATACTCGGCCCCTGAGCCTGTGCCTGGGATGGGTCCACTGGCACCGGGGTAGCAGAATGGGAATGAGAATCATGTATATGCTCCTGAGATACCTCCACTCCTGCACCATCAGATGGTGGATCACTAGAAAAGGCTCTACTAGGTTGGCCTTCCCTATCAAACTTTCTGGGCCTACCCCTACCTCTGCCTCTCTTTGAGGACCGCTCTCCATCCATTCTTGTCCTCGTAGAAACCATCCTACAAGACACAATTCATTGGATCAAGTTTATCATTCAAAACTATACTCACTATGCTAGACTCATGCTTATACCCCTAGGATCTAATAACCTAGGGCTCTGATACCAAAACCTGTTGGGCTTCTCCCCGACGACATGATTTCTTATGAAAATTGAGTAGAGATCTACCGCCTTTATGCTAAGTACCATAAAGCCCTAACGATCCTTATCCAATTACCATAAGTTACATGCACAAAATGTTAAATCTACTAAAAACTTTTGACCTGCTCAATTCATTCATACTATTCATAAGATTACATCACAATTTATTTCATCCCGCTCGTATAACATAAGACTTTCACATTTTTCAACACATGATTTTAGGCTATATAACTTTCATCACTATATATCGCTATAAAGACCGTATGCACGAATCCATTCCACAATGACAATATTTCTCATAACCACCCAAGTCCAAAATACATCATGGAATTATAGTTATACATATCCATCCATATCCATTTTAAATACATATACAATCCAAGTAACATAAGTTCATGACATCAATCAATTTATCCACATCTAGCAGTCCATATCAAAATTAGGCATCCAAGAGCCAACCTACTAACTCTAATCTGTAATCCAAAAATTTCAACAATAGAGGGGTGAGACCTAAGTCCCAGTGACTGGATAGCCATCTAACAATGGGGAAAAACTGAGAACCCCATTGTAAAAACAAGAGAGTATACTGATACAACATATCACAATTGATACAGAAATCTTTTCAATGAGATAAGAAAACTCATAAGTTAGCTTATGCTTCCAATAATGCAACTTAAATAAAATAATGCCACTTTTACAAAATTTCATGATGATGGGCTGGGTGTGCTATCGCTAAGGTACATCCCTACAGTCACCCTCCTGCAGGTGTACTCTTAGTGGATGAGTGTATTGAGCGCCGAGGATCCCGCACCACATGGCACCCCTCACATGTGCGGTTCACCCCAGGTGTGAGCTTGCTCCTTTTCCCTGGTCCTTCTGCTTGCCCTCTCCATGGCCTATATCTTTGAGCCCCCTCAGGCTATAACCTAGCTCTTAATCGAGCTGTGATTCTTACCCCACTGGGCTGCTTACAATCTGCCCCACTGGGCTGATCTAGCTTGTACTCCCCCTGGCCTCGGGATCATAGTACAATTGAGTTGCAAGGAGGTGCCGACTATAATAGTGTGTGCAATGCTCATGCTATGGCATAATCTACAGGGTGATCAGCCCCATAGATGGCCCCCATGCTCTTTATGCTTATGCTGTAAAAATACTCCAATATAAGTTTATAATCCAACATACAACCAGCTATACTTTCTTTGAAACATTGATATTCATGCATGCCCATGCATCTCTTTGAAACATAAATCTGAAAAGTAAATTTCATGCTTTACTGAAACATGTGTTTTTATCCAAACAATGCTTTTCATGAAGCTCTATACTTTGCTTTGAAACATGCTCTAGCCAATGTTTCCTTTTCTTTTCTTCAATTCATGCTTTGCTGAAACTCATGCTTTTTCTGAAACTTATGCTTTGCTGAAACTCACTTTGCTTTGAAACATGCTCTAGCCCATGTTTCCTTTTCTTCTTTTAAACTCATGCTTTGCTTTAAAATATGTTTTAAACCCATGCTTTGCTTTAGAACATGCTTTAAACTCACGCTTTGCTTTAGAACATGCTTTAAACTCATGCTTTGCTCTTAAACTCATGCTTTGCTTTAGAATATGCTTTAAACTCATGCTTTGCTCTTAAACTCATGCTTTGCTTTAGAATATGCTTTGAGAATAAGATACATCATAACTGGATTCTCATTTCCCATATTTAACTACTTGAAATACTATACTTAGCATAACATACTCTGATTTATAGCAAAATATCACTATGCTATCATAACACATTTCTCAAAGCTAGATGAGAAACCCACTCACCTTAGCTGCTAGCACACTGCTATAGCTGCTATTTCTCCAGTTCTAGCTCCCTTGAACCAATCTCTTAGCCTAAGTCATCATACATGCATTATTAGAGTCACAAGCACCAAGGGTTTCATGAAACTATGCATATATGCTTTATGCCTTCATATCTTAGCATAATACCCTTTAATCCCTAACATGCTCAAGGATTCACAATCTACACATGCTATTACCTCATTTTCCTCTAAATCATGAGATTTAAACATCATTCTCTAGCTTAGGGAAGTTTAAACTTACCTTAGAAAAGATGGCTAAACCACCAAGCCTTTTTCCTTTCCTTCCCTTTCTCTTTTTTCTCTTCTTCTTCTCTTCTTCTTTTCTTTTTCTTCTTCTCTTCTTTCCCACGGCTGAAACCTCTCCTCTTTCTCTCTTTTCTCTCCCTTTTCTTTCTCTTTTTCTCTCTTTTTTTTCTCTCCTTTCATACGGTCGCTTAAGGACTAAGGAGGGATGGGTGGCCTTAAATGCTCTTAAAAATTTCTATTTTGCCTCTCTCCACTCTTAAGTCACGCTTTTCAAAGCCCACATGGCTCCCTTCTCCACCAAGTATTTTGGCCCCTTCAATTTTCTTTCCTATCTTGCCCTTGATCAAATCCTCAAATGACCTTTTATCAAATTTTACTTTTATCCATGATCAAATTTTTGTTAATGCCTCTGGCCAAATTTTTGTTATCAGATAAATAACAGGGGTTACCCACCTATTTGTCAGAATGGATGCTAGCTAATGAGAGTGAAATTATCCTCAAACTACTTCCACATAAGATTTTTATCCACCTAAAACCGTAGTTAAGCATTTGGGTGAGAGCGATGGGTGATCCACTGGGAAGTCCCTGATTAAGAGTGAAATTGGTCTCAAACCAACTCCAAGACAAAATTTAGTCGACTACTGTGGTCAAAATCTCTTCCAAACCACTTTTATAGAGTGTTTTTCCAAAGTAGTCGACTAAGTAGTCAACTACTTTGGCCAAAAATCACTTCCTAGGCAATTTACAGCACGTTTTTCCACAGTAGTCAACTATATAGTCGACTACTGTGGCAACAAAAACTCTCCCAAGCCTTAAACAGTGAGCTTCAGGGAGTTAGCTGACTCTAGAGTCAGCTAACTTCCTCTGTTAGCTCACCAAAATTCCCAGACAGCCAATTCCACCAGTTAGCTGACTCTAGAGTCAGCTAACTTCATTTTTTTCACAAGTTAGCTGACTCTAGAGTCAGCTAACCTCATAAAATCTTTTCCAAAATCCTTTTTAATGCATTCCAACCTCCAAAATTTTCATTCCAACATCTCCCAAGGATCAAAAGCAACTAGTAGACATTGAAATCATTACAAAAACTTCAATTACAAGCCCAAATAACTGACTTTATTAGTTTTTTAGAAGGATCATGAGGAAAACTCAAAATAACTTCAAATTTCAGCTTTCATATCTTTTTAAGATTCCACTCAAATAATTAATACCAGAAGACTAAAATAACAATAAAAACATGCTTAAAATGAAATTACAAGTCTTTCAAGTTCAAGATATTACATATTAGACAGTATTCATTGAACTCATAGACTTCAAGAATTTCAGCTACACAGAAACAGAAGCTTTCCCTTTCACCTGATCCACACACTCAATCCATTGATCAAACAAACCAGTCAACAACCCCTTAGAAAAGCCCACTGCATCCTTACATGATTGCTAATTAGGCTAGCTGAATGCAGTTGAACCTGATCAAACAACAATAACAATTTGTAGCATTGGCTCAAACCAAATCTTTAATAAATTTCCAAGAAAAAATTGAAATAACTCTTTCTGCATTCTATTAGATATGTATTTCTTTATGGATCATTGCAAGGGTGAGTGTTTAGTCTCACATTAATTATGTATTAGAAAGATATTGCGTAGTCATGCAAGATCAAGAAACTCAAATAATACTTTCTACCTAGTATTTTTAAGTAAGGCCTTGGGTTGTGATAATCATACTTATATTTTTTTAATGTCAGATGTTTGTCTAAGCAATAGATCACGTTATTGTCACTTTTGCATGTCTTGCCATATTTATATCCATCTTGCTCTCATTGACACAGAAAATACATTTGTACCTTCTTATCCATGCTCACTTATGGCCAAGTTAGTAATGTGGGATTTCTGTTATATGTTTAGGAAGCAAAGATCAAAAAGGGTCAAAAGATTGAAAGATGAATCGCTGGATGAATGAAGTGAAAAGACTGAATGTGAATGTTCTACCAATCATATATCTTCAAATTGCTCAGTTGAAGGTATTCTACAACTCCAGATTGCTTCATTGAAGGTAGTCAAGTGAAATAAAATTACAGGGACTGGTGCAACTGCAGAGCGCGGTGGTCAATTACAATCCTATTTAACACCCAATCCTTCCGCAAGTCCAATGCCTACATTTTGGTCGCCGGTTGGCACATATCTCCTCAATGCATTCACTTGGGAGACCAGCATTATCCCTAAAACATGAAAAAATAAATGAAGGCCTCCTAGTGATGAAAATTCAGGCTGGGTGAACTAAGGCTTGCGTAGTGATCACGCCATTTGTTTAGCAATCAAAATTCTAGGTTCAGGCCTTATGGTACATCTCCAAGAATTTGGACTTTGATTATTATAATGCAGGTGGTCTACCTCTCCTTTCTCTCTCTCTCTCTCTCTAGTTATATATATATATATATATATAATTTATTTTTTTAAAAAATCGATCACTGACAGCACTAGCACCAAATCTACATCCATACATCAAACATCTCATGCGCACAGAACCACGGGGGGAAAAAGCTAAAGCTAACAACTTTTTACCTTTTTCATATGGATCAAATATCAGGTGATTGGTAAGATAGGGACAATGATGGCCGATGATTTGATCAACATGCCAAACAATTCTTTCTTGTTGGACGACAACTCAAGGTAAGATCGACAACCCAACTATGATAAAATTTCTTAATCTCTTTAAAGATTTCATCTTTTTATTAAAAAAAAATCACATCTATAACAGCTAAATGAAGGAAATTATTAACAGTAAAAAATCAAAAACTAATTAATTGCAGCATATTCTCGTTGGACGACATGTCACTGTGAGTGCTGGACATCAACCTTGCTGACGTGGAGTCGGCGCCGCTCCATAGATTGACAGATTTTTCCCCCCCTTTTTTTCCTTTTTCTTTTCATTCACAAAAGAAAGGGAAAGTGTAATGCAATTTTTTGGTGCCATTTTTTTGGATGCTCAGAAAAATGTAATTTTTTTTGCTTTTTTTTCCTTTTTTAAAAATCTCATTGATTTTTTCTGAGTCAAAAGGTGTGTCCTTTGGAGTTGGGTTTTGCTGGAGGGTTTGCTACTTTGCTTGTAAAAAAGAGAATTTTTTTAATCTTTTATTTTATAAATTGCAAACGAGAGAGATGGTTTGCAATTCTTGTATTATTTATTTTCACAAAAAAAAAGTCTAGTGCCTGTTGATTTGGCATCTCACTTGTTGATGGACAGCATAATTTTTGTATCTGAGTGGATAAATTCATTTGAGATAACTTATAACATGAAACTTTAATTGTGGTATGCTGTTGTTCGTGTCTCTAGTTATTTTCTGTAGTTGTTAGAATGTGGTGCTAACCATGTAGACCCAATTTACATGGTTTATCCCATATTTATGTGTAAAGCATTTAGCCATGAGATGAGCTTCATAGCACTCTATAGATCCATTAGATCAAGGTTTGATTTTATAAACCTATTTGTGCCTAATTGCAATCTTTCCAAAAGATAAATTAACCAAATCCCATGCATCAGTTTTATCTAAAACCTGCAATTTCTCAACCATTGTTTGCTGCCAAATAAGATTAGTACTAATCATATGATAAGATTCTGATTCATGTAAATAAATATGAGTAGAGAAGCAATAAAAATGATGAAGATGTATAGAGGGTGCCGTAGCCAAGTAGATTGAGGCACAGGAAGGGATGGTGCAGTGCTAGAAGAACTAAGGTGATGAGAGGAATTACTTGTAAGTTCATCCAATGAAGGAGATATCTCAAGAATGGTCGTGGATGCTCAGGAGAGTCTAAAGTGTATACAGAACAGGAATTATATTGGAGTCATCAGGAAATAGTTCTATAAAAGAGTCAATGAAGAATGGAAGAGCTGTGATAATAGATGAATAAAAGTATGATAGGGAAGAAAATATTTGATGTTTCCAAAATATAATATGTCAAGAAGTAGGAAGCTGATTGGAGATAGGATCTCAATATTGATATCGTTTTTGTTTGACCCCATTCCCAAGATAACGGCATTGTCTATTGCAAGGCTCTAATTTAATGCGTTCATATGGTTGGAAAAGAACAAAGCATGTATAACGAAAAACATTAAAGCAACTATAATCAGGAGGTCTTTCATACAAACTCTCAAATGAGATTGATCATAAGGGTTGTAGAAAGTAGACGATTAATTGTATAGACAACCGTAGCCCCCAAAAGCATTCAAGATATATTGCAGAAATGAGCAAAGCACAAAACCTATCCAAAATATGGCAATATTTTTGTTCAACACACATATTTTATTATGATGAACTCAAATAAAAACATTGACAAAATAGCCTCATGCTGATGAAGAAAATTAAGGGATTCTTTGTCATTATATTCTATGGTATTATTGAAATGTAAAACCTTGATAGTACAAGAAATCTAGGTTTTTATTATATTAGCAAACTTTTAATAAATTTAAGGTAACTTAGATCCATTATGAATCAGATAAAGCCATGCAAAATGAGAATAGTCATCAACAAAGATGATGAAATACTTTGCCCCTTCCCCCTCCCCCCCTCAGGTGACCAAATTGTAGCATAAGGAGATGGCCCCGAAACATCAAAATGGATTAAATTAAAAGGTACCGAAGATAAGGAATCACTTTTATTAAATGGTAAGATTGTTTTGCAAGTTGACATAATACACAGTCAACATGTACGACTATTTATACATGACCAAATTGACCACTAGAAACTAAGAAATATAAATGACACAATGAAACATTCCCCAATCATGAATGCCAAAGACCTAGGGATAAGTTGGTTGTCATTACATGACTCATGAATATTATGTTCTTGAATTATATGTAAGTTTTCTATATATTTTAATTTTAAAGATATTTTTTTAAATTACATGATTCAGTTGATTGATTCAGTGATTGTAGCAGTGAATCGATGATCCAACAACTTAGCCAAGTCAGGCTCCTATTTGGATATATTAAGTATGATGATTACGATAGGACTACAAATAAGTTGCGGTAGATCAAGGCCTGCTTGATCCTGACTTAGACCCAAATTATTAACTAGCTAGATTGGATCAAGTTGATCCCATGGTCATTTGGATTTGATTAGGGTCAAGTATGACATTGACCAATTCTACAATGTTTGTATTTAGATTTAGTTTATAATTTAGGTTAGGCATTTGGCTATTACCTAAACATAATATAGCTACCTATTTATAACTTAAAATATAATATGTAATATTTAAATATAAAATTATAAAAAATTTTGAATAAAACTAAAGCACTGCTAACCTAAATATGAATTTTAATTTATTTAAGATAATAATCCAATGAACCTCAAAAATTTGAATTTTAAAGAATACATATTGATATATTTGGGAACATTGTAAATGTTAAATAAATAGTAAATATTTATATATAATTAAATTAGGGTAAATGAGAGAAGATGAGGCTATTAGAATGAACAAATAGGAATTAATTTAATTGAATTGATGAATTAGAATAGATACATAGGAAGAAAGAAAAAGAGTATCACATGATCAAGAGTTTTGTGTCAGTTATGTTAATAAAAGATCATGTTATGGTCTCTGGTAACAAAACTTGCTTCACCTTCCACACCTTTATTCATGATGCTTCCATCAAAGATGATTTTAAGAAAAAAATATGTTTACTAAAATACGTTCTATTTTGTGAATTTTAATAATGTTTTGATACTTCATGTTAGTGCTTGGAGACTCACTTAACCCACTCAAGTCCATCCATTTGACATGCCACCTATCACGTCTTGTAGTGATTGCTATGTTTAGAGGTTTGTGACATGGGTTGGGTGTATAGGCAAGCTCAATCCCATTGTAATAGAGGCAATTATGACTCTAGTTCTCATTGGAATAAAGCTGAGGTGGCCGGATGTTGTGCCTTCAGCAGCAAAATAATGGGATGTCATGAATTTGGAGGTAATGGCACTGAATCTCAAAGGATTGAAAGCAAGATGGCTGGTTGTCTCACAACCATCATTGTGAGATAGCAAAATTTCATAGGTTTGGAGGCACCTTACCTTAGATCTACTGGGAGGAGGTGATGGGGTGATCTCCACCTCTTTTTCCAATTTTAGGTGGGGCATTGAGAAAGGAGGAGGAGGGTAGAGGAGTTTGTTTTGGGAAATTGAGGAACAATACATTACATTATGAGAGGATGTTTTGGAAATGGAGAAAATACCGATGTTTGTGGAAAGTGGAGAAAATAAGGCAATTATATAGAAGGTTAGTTGACATGCATTCAAATAAGAAAGATGTGACCTCACCAACCCTTTGATTTACTCTGAATTGAAGGGTTCAAAACATTGCTTCATATTTTTAAGCAGAGTTTTAACAAAATTTCTTATACATCGTGTAAAATTAGGGCATGAATGTAGTCAAATCTTATAAAAGAATAACGTTTTACTAAATATATACAACAAATATTATACATATGTATATATATATCGATATCAATAAATCAAGCATGACTCTTTTTTGTAAAGGTGGAGGTAACAGATAACTTTATTTTATATAAACACATCTTGCATGATTAGAAAAGAGGAGGCCATGGAGCTTTTTCAAAATATTGAACTAAGAGCCTCAAAAAAACAACTCCCAAATGATTAGTAATATAAAAGGATGTCCTATATGCCACATCATTATAGGTAGCCTTGAATGAGATAAGTGTCCTGCTCATCCCATAAATATTGGAGAAAAATGAATGGATGCCAGTAGACTGAATCTAGAAAAAAATAAAATTTTTTAGAATTGATAAAATAATTTTGATGAAAAGTGTATCACAAGATAATCAACTATTTTATAGTAAAGAAAAAAATTAAAAAAAAATAAAATGGTATATTGTCGCTCTTTTGAAAGATTTTTTTCATCAACTATTCCCTTACAAGCACAAAATGAGATAGTAGAGTAAGAGGAAAGAGTGATATAATCATGCTTATTAGCCATATATTAGTTACACTCAACATATAGGATTTTGTGTTGGATTAGATCTTTCGTTTTGAAGAAAGGCTTTAAACCTAGCAAAGAGAACTCTAAGCCTTCGTGCGAGCAAATAAAGTAGAAACAAAATAGGTATTTTTTGCTAAAGTTTTCTTTGCTCTTCTCTAGAAACAAATTGAACATGATGAGCATTAAATGCAATCCACATCAGTAGGTGTTATGGTTAGTCATCACACTCAACATTTGGATATCGAGCTAACCATAATTCTTGAGTCTCCTTCCAACACAAGTGGATAGCCTAGAAGGTTGTTGTGGCATGAATGTTGCCATTCTAAGCTCCTCTTAGCTTTGCTAGTAAAACTAAGATGGTATACCGATGGGGGATATACTTGCAGCTACAAAGGTCGAGTTAGGGCCTCGGATAACAAAATTTGCTCCTTCATCCACACCTTCATTCATGATGTTCCCTTGAAAGTTGATACATGACACATCAACATTTGCTTTAGTAAAATATATTTTATTTTGTCATTTTCAATAATCCTATGATACTTCATATTAGTGTTTGGAGACCTAGCTAACCCACTTAGATCCACCCATCTAACCCATCGCTCATCGCCCATTGCCTATCACCTCTTTTGGTGATTATAGTGTTTAGTAGCTTGTGACATGAGTTGGTTGTAAAGGATGGCCTAATATCACTGTAGCAAAGATAATGTCTCTAATTCTCTAATTCTTACTACAATAGAACTAAAGAGTCTAGATCTTGCATTCTTAGAGTCAAGGTGGCTAGATCTTGATACAAAGATTTCAAATTTGATGGAATGAAATGCAGATTGTCCGCTACTTATTCATCATTCATATAAATGCACCTCTCTTCTAGTCAAGCCATTGACTAGCCCAACCAGAAACTAGAATTATATGCATTATATGGATAGAAAGCAATTGATTCGATTCAAATCCTATCTCCACAATATTTTTTTGTCTAAAAATTATATTTTTTGGTGTAATTCTAGCAAGGATTAGGTAATTGGATCTAGCCATAAGAGGAATAGCTAGTATAAATAACTTCTTTGGTGCAGGCACCAGATTGAGACAGAGGTTTCAGGGTTCCTTATGGATCTCTGATTTATGAGAGTCCTTTTCTTTATTCTTAGAGTCCTTATCGAGTCCAGTTGTGTTAGTTAGCCTGGTTCATTATTGGAATCCAGGAGTTGGTCAAGTGTCAAGTGTTATTTTCTTTCATTGAGTCCTGTAATAACTCCAGAGAAGGTTCATCTTGAAGACCCAAGAGAAGACCCATCAACCATGCAATGACACATGTCTTGGACCATTCCTAGACCCATGGCATCACCAGAGCAGAGCAAGGAGCCTGCCCACATCAATTTAGGAAGGAATCTAGGCGCCAACATCCTCCTTCCTTATTTCTTCATGCCATCCACCCTTATATGGAAGCTTTTTGGGCGCGCCCATTGCCTTCCACACTTATCATGTGGTTCCCTGGCAAACATCTATGGAAGAAATTGGCTGCCCCTCTCTAATTGAAAGATCTTCATGTGCCTCAGATGGAAGAAGGTTGCCGCCCAATCAAAGATGGCAGGAGAAATTAAGGGGCGCCCATTCTTTCCCTCTCTCAAGTGGTCCCCCTCCTCTACAAGTTTGAAAATTGCAGCCACTCTCTCTTTTTGGCCATCCCAGATAAAGCATGCAGAGATCCTTGCCTCCTCAAGAAGAATCACATGCCATACATTACAATCTATGTCAATTATGTACTTAAAATGAATGATTTAACTTGTATTGACATGAAAGGGTTATAAAAAGACCTTTCTCTTGTAAATGAAGCCATTAATGAGAAAATTCTGAAGTTTTTTTCCATTGCTGCAAAGGCTCTGGTACTCCGGGAAGGAGTGGGTGTGAAGCCCTTAGTGTTTCCTTTCATCTTCTCTAACCTTCCTCAAACCCAAACCCTAGCCGTCCCCCCTCTAGAAACCCTAAAACAACCCTGCCGCCAACCATAGGCCCCCATCTCCTCTTGCTATTTTCTCAGAGATTCACAAGCAGAAGAGGAAGTCATCTTTGCCCCTGAACCATATTTCGAAGATCCTCTCCGGTAGACAGCTTCTTCATCCAGGACTTTCAACCTGTCAGAGCGATCTTTCTGTTTCAATCTTCGAGTGATCACTGTTGGTATATGAAATCCTTTCTCTAATTCTCTTTCTCTGATTTAGTGAATGTTGAGAGCATGTCCTAACCGAGGGTTTCCTAACCTTCACTTTTCTGGCTTCGTTAATATTCTAACAGTTCTAGTTTCAGTGTATGCTTCTGCCTGTCTTGTATAGTATAGCTTAACTAGTTTTTAATCTTTCTGAGTAATTAGCCATCTCATAAAATATATATATATATATATATATAATATTATTTCATTGCATTCATGTCTCATCCACGTCCTGCATCAGTTTTGATATCAGAGCTTGGTTGTTAGGACTTGTTCTTGCATCATATTAGAAAAGTAGCTTTGCATAGGTGCTGAAAATTTCAGCTTGCTAAAATTTCTGTACACCTCCCATATTTGCTTATTTTCCTTGCATATAAAAAAAATTTCAAAAAAAAAAAGAGCATATCTTGGTCTCTACTATGCTCATTTAGGGATAGTCCAAAGAGGGAGGCAGAGATAGTACCCCGGGCTATTTGACCCAACGGGCGTTTGGTAGGATATCAGGAACGTACCAATAAGGGAGGCTACTGGTAGTACCTTGGTACGTTTGACCCAACTACCTACGTTTCTGGAGTGTCGTAGGCTACCAAGAGGGCTATGCATAACCGTCGCAAGAAAGGCTGACTTGAGGCAAGGCCTTAAGTGGCATACATAAGCGAAAAAAAAAAAATATTTTAATTATTGCTATTAATTAGTTTCATAACTGAAAATAAAAAAAAAAATTTGTATTGCTGCATCCTTTTTGGTTAGAGACCCGACTTGTTAACTTAAGTCTTTAGTGTTCCATCATCTCTGTATTAAATTGATTTAAGGGTACCGCTATCTCAGATCAGGTAAGAATTTCATCACCCTTCTTGGGCCCAGAAAACCATCAACCTGCATACGAGCCCAAACCTCCCAAATTTAAAATCCAGTATGCATAATTGAGCATTAGGGACACCCACGGTCGGGTTCACATATTTTGTTGAAACTGGTGTGAGTCTTTCTCCATTTATGACTAGAACCTGGTGTCTAAGGCTGGAGGTCAAATGTCAAACGACTTAAGCGAAGTGACAGGGTTACTCTAATTAGGCCCCTGCGTTAAGCAGGAAGAGCTTCCCCCCCTCCCACCTGCTACCTGGCCAGCTACAGGGTATTTGGTGATTGACTAGCATTTAGTTGATACACTTTATTTGAGCTCTAGGTCTAGGAGACACTAGTACGAATCTTTTGTGTGCTTGTTTGCATGTCTACTAGGTCAGGAGTTTAATATTAACCAAGTCAGTCCCAACCTGAGTTAACCATGGACAATGACATTGGAGCTATGCTTAGGACCATTACTAAATGATTGACCCAATTGAATGATCAAGTGAGCACCCTAGAAGAAAGTCGTAAGACCAGGACTGAGCCTAAGTTAGACCCTCGTCTACCTACCCCATATCCTGACCCTAGGAGAGCCTATCACTATGATTTTACCCCTGAGTATCACCCTAGAAGCTCATACCCATACTTAGTGGACTCAGAGGAAAGATCCATTAGGAGCACCCGACCCTATGCACCCACTTTTGGTGGTGATCTAAAGCTAGAGGATTACATTGATTGGGAAAGGAGGATGGATGAGTATTTTGATCGAAAAGAAATGTCAGAAGAAGGGAAGGTAAAATTTGCTAGGCTTAAACTAACCCGATAGGCTAGGATATATTGGGAAAAGGTTGAGCACGCATGTCGTCAAAAGAGGGAGATGCCCATTAGAACATGGAGAGCCATGAAGATTAGACTTAGGGAGAAATACCTACCCATGTCCTATAGGCATAAGGAGCCCATCACCCATCAGGCCACACTTAATAGGACTAATATCCCCGGAAATAAGTCAAGTCCTAATCTAGGCTCATTTAGCCAGTCCATCTCTATTGCCCCATGTGTTCACCAGAGTCCACCCTTCCCTACCACCCCGTTTATTCCCATGAGTCAACCCACTCCTATTCCTCCACTTGCCCCACCCATTCCTACTATCCGGTCCATTCCTATCTATCAGTTTGCCCAATCCATTCCTACCACCATAGTTAAACACAGGAAGGAAAAGCTAGACATGGCCAACCTAGGCATAGTTGTTCAGGATCCTACTCAAATTGATAATCTAGAAAACCCTGAACCTATTGACTATGATGAGGAGAGAGATCAAGAACCCCTTATAGGTTGTATCGAGAAGGTATATGAGGCTGATGCAAGTTTAGTTGATGAATACGAAGAGGATGAGGAAGAACTCATTGAAGGCTTTAAGGGCGAAGAGGTTGAGCCCAATAATCATTTAGAGGTCGATAGTCCCGAGTACCTTAGTCATATAGAGGTAGACATTTGTGAGTCCATTAGTCCATTAGGAGAAGAAGCCACTAAGCCTATTGATGAATCTAAGGGAAAGGATATTGAGCTTGAGCCCAGTGACACGTTAGAGGAAGAAGAAACTACACCTATTGGAGATATAGAAAGAGAAGTCTATAGAATTGAGTCTGATCTAAGGGTTGAGTCTAAAGAAATTGATACTATCCTAGTTGAACATGAACCATTGCTTGTAGCTAAAGAGATTATGGAGGAGCAAAATGGTCAACTTGAGGAAGTCAAGTTCAAGAGCTAAGCCCTATAGAGTAACCCCTAGAAATAGTGGAATTCATGAAGGATTTAGAGCAAGAGATTTATGTAATTTTTGCTGAGGGTTTAGAACAAGACATCAGTAAGGGGTCATCAATTTGGACTAGAAAAATTTACGATCACATCCAAGAGGTAGTAGTGGAGATTTTAGGAGAATTTCATAAGGTGTTTCCAAAAAGAATATCTAGTCACCTTCCACTACTTAGGGATATCCTACACCTCTTAGATCTAGTCCCAATTCGATTTGCCACATACTTTTAGAAGACCCTATGGAACCTCTTAAGAATCCATGCCATCCACCAACCCAGGGTCAAACCTAGAGAGTCTGTAGTCTGTTAGGTTTAGGTCTAAAGAGTCTAATAAAATTCCTTTCCATAGGAATACCTTAGTAAGTCTGCATTTCAGTTAGGTGTCAATCCAAGTCTTAGTAATAAGGACTTTTGTCACATTCTACTGAGTTCACCTGCCCATTCAACTTGTCCAACCATACATGAGTCTCAGAGTCAATTGCATAGCACCTGCATCATGACATTAGCATTCACTTGAATATTGATAATAAGTTGGCTAATCCCCATAATCGAGTCAAGGATTTTGTTAAGGAAAAACTATGTCATGTTAGAAAGTTACATGCTTATGGAGCTGGTCCTTTTAGAATGTTAAAGAAGGTAGGAACCAATGCCTGTGTGTTAAAGTTACCTCCATGATTAGGCATTAGCTCTATTTTTACTACCTCAGACTTAGTAGAATATAGGAACCTAGCAGTGGTACCCAGCGAGTTTTTGGAACTGACCATTCCTTTGAGAGTGAGCCCTCACTTGAGTGTCCACCTATTAATTGGCATGAGAGGAAGGATAGGATTGAGAGGATTCTAGATGACCAAGTTGTCACAACCCGCAATAAAGGTTACCAAAGATATTTGGTTCGTTGGCAAGGTCGATCGGAATCAGAGGACTCGTGGATTACCCAGGAAGATCTGCAACACATAGACCCAGACCTCTTAGAGAAATACCAAAGTCAAACTGATTCTTACTCGACAGAGTCGAGTTCCTCCCAGCTCAGGAGAATTGGTGCAATCACCAGATTGAGATAGAAGTTTCAGGGTTCCTTATGGATCTCTGATTTATGAGAGTCCTTTTCTTTATTCTTAGAGTCCTTGTCGAGTCCAGTTGTGTTAGTTAGCCTGGTTCATTGTTGAAATTCAGGAGTTGGTCAAGTGTCAAGTGTTATTTTCTTTCATTGAGTCCTGTAATAAGTCAAGAGAAGGTTTATCTTGAAGACCCAAGAGAAGACCCATCAACCATGCAATGACACATGTCTTGGACCATTCCTAGACCCATGGCATATTTCGGAGATCCTCTCCGGTAGACAGCTTCTTCATCCAAGACTTTCAACCTGTCAGAACGATCTTCCTGTTTCAATCTTCGAGTGATCACTGTTGGTATATGAAATTCTTTCTCTAATTCTCTTTCTCTGATTTAGTGAATGTTGAGAGCATGTCCTAACCGAGGGTTTCCTAACCTTCACTTTCCTGGCTTCGTTAATATTCTAACAGTTTTAGTTCCAGTGTATGCTTCCGCTTGTCTTGCATAGTATAGCTTAACTAGTTTTTGATCTTTTTGGATAATTAGCCATCTCATAAATATATATATATATATATATATAATATTATTTCATTGCATTCGTGTCTCATCCACGTCCTGCATCATTCTTGGTCTTTGACCTTCTTAGCAACTACAAGTGCTCGCTTGATTAATGCAATGGTATGTGTCGATTTGTGAAGGAATAGGGTAAATGAGAAAGAAAAATAGTGAATTTTATTTAAACCAATGATGAAAAAAGAATAGAATAAATAAACAGTTAGGATGTAAAATGGACTTCTATAGTGTATAAGGCAAAACATACATTTTAAATAGGGACATATTCTATGGTTATGATTCTATCATATATGTCTTTTTTATTCAATTAAAAATCTTCAACTAAAATGCATCAATTTGCAATATTAGTACGTGCACTATAATCTTGATGGTTCCTAGGTTAGAATTAGTTAGTTGCTAGGATCTCCTTTTTTACGTCACTATGCCATCACAAGAGAGGGATATAGGGGCACAAGACAAAAGGAAAAGAGCCGATGGTTCAAAGTATCCTTTTCTTTTTTAAATTCAGCGAGCTGTACTATCAGAGCATATTCAAGAATCTAAACGTTTTGCTCTTTAAATAGCTTACTCTATACTTAGTCTGGAGAAGTGCATCAACATTGAATATTGTGGTATCGGATGCTAGATGGTCACATCTCATGGCCCTTATGGTAAGGTAGCTAAGCATCATGGCAAAGTTGGAGGAAGTTGCCATTGTAAGTACAATGAGGAAGTTTCACATCATAACCTTGCTAGTAGTAGAACAAGCAAAAGGAATATGCCTTGATTGCTTACTAAAAATTGATTTTTGTTTTTTTAAAAGCAAAGCTAAGTTTAAGTTTGCTTTTTTGATAGTTGTTTCCATCTTGGAATAGATATGATTATGCACTTGCATCTAGAGCTTATTAATATAGAGGGTCGATCTTTTTCATCTATTTGTTAACCAATGTTTGATAGGAGTACTTATTTGGTAGTTCTAAAAATGCTTTTTTATACTATTTGATGCCATAAATATTGGCTATTCTGATTTATGTTCTTATTTATGCTATAGCAGACTTGGTCTCTATTAGGAAGCAAAGACAATGTAGAATTTGCTGATATGACCCTTTTGATCTGACTAAAATTATTGTTACAGAGTCTGTTATTAGCTTTATTAAATCTAGGGGTCTTGTCATTCATATTCTATTAGGCATATATGTCATCGACTGAATCTAATTTTCATTTTGAGTAGTAAATATCAGTTGGAAACTATTATCGTTTTTAGCATTTAAATAGCCGGCAAGACAATGCGGCATATATGTCACCGACTGAATCTAATTTTCATTTTGAGTAGTAAATATTTGTCGGGAACTATTATCGTTTTTAGCATTTAAATAGTCAGCAAGACAATGTGAAGATTTATTTTGACAAATGTTTCTTCTTGACTAGAATTAGTACCATTCTGAGGAATGCTTTTCCTCTCTGCAAAGAAAACATATCACAATTACTGCAAATGATTATGATAGAAATTTGTGAAATAATAATGCTTTTAATATGTTATAAGGATGGCAACTATAAGTGGTACCAATTTCTTTATGAATCTTATGTCAATATGATCAATCATTTGGAAGGTGAGTGCTAGCATTCATGACACCAATATCTAAAGGATACAGTTGTTAACATCAATGACTGTATATTAATTTCTTAGGTGATATATTAACCTGGCACCATGGCATGTCACACTTATTACTTACCACAGTTTTGGTTCTGTTCATCAGAAAATATTATTGTCGACAAAAGCAAGCTTGATTTTCATCCTTCTGAACTTGAATATGGAGGTTTATGCAGTCACCAGATTATTACATTTAATGTGATGTATTGAATCTTGTAACTTATGGTCTGTCACCAGTCGGTTTCATTTTTATTATATTAATGTGCTAATTCGTTTTCTTGTATTTTCTATCTTTGCTCTTTCTCATGATTTTAGTTTGACACTACATTGTCCTAACCTTCATAGTTAATTCACTGTTTTTGTTCTTTTTGTATCTTAACAATATCAATAGAGAAACGAAGACGTGATACAATGAGGATGGAGCCAATGCTTTTGGAGAGGGATGGGCATGTATATTGGAAGCTAGACGCATATGGCGGTGGATCAAACATTGTGCTTCAAGGTTGCTTTTCTCCTCCAGTCAAGTAGTTCTTTGTTCTATTATTATAGATTAGAAGTATTCCCTTTTAGTGCATATGTTTTCTCCCTTGTTGCTAGATATTGGGAGCTGGGGCTTAGTTTTGCCAGAAGATAAGTGGTTTGCATTTGATGAAGCCGAAGGAAACATAGTTGAGAGACGCATTACTTCTTTGAGGTACAGGAAGCACCTCCCTATGCATTTACAATTTTATGCCTTGCTTCTTGACTTTTATTATTTACTTGAATCATGATTTCGGTGATGTTTAGACCAAATTATTTTAAAAGTTTTATCCAGACATTTTAATCTGCATCAACTCGAGCATAGACTAAAATCCACTTGGTCATTATATGTTTCATATGCACCAAGGCATTCATTTTTCCATTGAATTGCCCCACAATGGAATTAGGATGGCGATGCTTGATTGACCATCCAGCCAAATAATTGTCAAAATCTAGACAGACTATCAGAAACTATTCTTTGGCTTTTCTCTCTTAAAACTCTTTCAAAGATCTTAAACATCAAAAATCAAAATACATCCTTCTTCACATTTAGCTGAACTATGGATTCAGAAGCTGCAGTGAATCCTTTGATATTTTACCTAGCTTAGAACCTGGTTTGGCACTAAATGACTTGACAACACTGTTGCTAGAAGTTTAATCCATAATCACTTATTCTTTTGAGAAAAATATAGAGCACCTCATCATAACTTCATTAAGATCATAAAATTCAAAGTAAAACTCAAACAGCTACTAAATAGCAAAGATTTGAAACACACCATATCTATGCAGAACTTAGCATCCAAAATTCATGTCCACTCCAACCAAGTTGCAATAATTTCAGAGGCCAACAAGCCTTGTCAAACATGAGAAAAGTAGGCTCTTCTCTCTTCTTTGTCCTGGTAAACTTCCTGAAAATCAGTCTGCTGCAAATCTCTAATAATTCTATTAAAAAACTTCATGTTTGATTTTCAAGACCTATCTTGCCCAAATTTTGTCATACTAAAGTCTCCACCTAGAACTCAATACCCTTCAAAAAAACCTCTGACTGGATATATTTCATGTTTTAAGGCCAGTCTATCAGCTGATTCAAATGGCTCACACATATTAGACAGTATTCATTGAACTCACAGACTTCAAGAATTTCAGCTACATAGAAACAGAAGCTTTCCCTTTCACCTGATCCACACACTCAATCCATTGATCAAACAAACCAGTCAACAACCCCTCAGAAAAGCCCACTGCATCCATACATGATTGCTAATTAGGCTAGCTGAATGCAGTTGAACCTGATCAAACAACAATTACAGTTTGTAGCATTGGCTCAAACCAGATCTTTAATAAATTGCCAGGAAAAAATTGAAATAACTCTTTCTGCATTCTATTAGATATGTATTTCTTTATGGATCATTGCAAGGGTGAGTGTTTAGTCTCACATCAATTATGTATTAGAAAGATATTGCGTAATCATGCAAGATCAAGAAACTCAAATAATACTTTCTACCTAGTATTTTTAAGTAAGGCCTTGGGTTGTGATAATCATACTTATATTTTTTTAATGTCAGATGTTTGTCTAAGCAACAGATCACGTTATTGTCACTTTTGCATGTCTTGCCATATTTATATCCATCTTGCTCTCATTGACACAGAAAATACATTTGTACCTTCTTATCCATGCTCAATTATGGCCAAGTTAGTAATGTGGGATTTCTGATATATGTTTAGGAAGCAAAGATCAAAAAGGGTCAAAAGATCGAAAGATGAATCGCTGGATGAATGAAGTGAAAAGACTGAATGTGATTGTTCTACCAATCATATATCTTCAAATTGCTCAGTTGAAGGTATTCTACAACTCCAGATTGCTTCATTGAAGGTAGTCAAGTGAAATAAAATTACAGGGACTGGTGCAACTGCAGAGCGCGGTGGTCAATTACAATCCTATTTAACACCCAATCCTTCTGCAAGTCCAATGCCTACATTTTGGTCGCCGGTTGGCACATATCTCCTCAATGCATTCACTTGGGAGACCAGCATTATCCCTAAAACATGAAAAAATAAATGAAGGCCTCCTAGTGATGAAAATTCAGGCTGGGTGAACTAAGGCTTGCGTAGTGATCACGCCAATTGTTTAGCAATCAAAATTCTAGGTTCAGGCCTTATGGTACATCTCCAAGAATTTGGAATTTGATTATTATAATGCAGGTGGTCTACCTCTCCTTTCTCTCTCTCTCTCTCTCTCTCTCTCTCTCTCTATAGTTATATATATATAATTTATTTTTTAAAAAAACCGATCACTGACAGCACTAGCACCAAATCTACATCCATACATCAAACATCTCATGCGCACAGATCCACGCGGGGAAAAAGCTAAAGCTAACACCTTTTTACCTTTTTCATATGGATCAAATATGAGGTGATTGGTAAGATAGGGACAATGATGGCCGAGGATTTGATCAACATGCCAAACAATTCTTTCTTGTTGGACGACAACTCAAGGTAAGATCGACAACCCAACTATGATAAAATTTCTTAATCTCTTTAAAGATTTCATCTTTGTATTAAAAAAAAAAATCACATCTATAACAGCTAAATGAAGGAAATTATTAATAGTAAAAAATCAAAAACTAATTAATTGCAGCATATTCTCGTTGGATGACATGTCACTGTGAGTGCTGGACATCAACCTTGCTGACGTGGAGCCGCCGCCACTCCATAGATTGACAGATTTTTCCCTCCTTTTTTTTCCTTTTTTTTTTTCATTCACAAAAGAATGGGAAAGTGTAATGTAATTTTTTGGTGCCATTTTTTTGGATGTTCAGAAAAATGTAAATTTTTTAGCTTTTTTTTCCTTTTTTAAAAATCTCATTGATTTTTTCTGAGTCAAAAGGTGTGTCCTTTGGAGTTGGGTTTTGCTGGAGGGTTTGCTACTTTGCTTGTAAAAAAGAGAATGTTTTTAATCTTTTATTTTATAAATTGCAAACGAGAGAGATATGGTTTGCAATTCTTGTATTATTTATTTTCACAAAAAAAAAAGTCTAGTGCCTGTTGATTTGGCATCTCACTTGTTGATGGATGGCATAATTTTTGTATCTGAGTGGATAAATTCATTTGAGATAACTTATAACATGAAAATTTAATTGTGGTATGTTGTTGTTCGTGTCTCTAGTTATTTTCTCTAGTTGTTAGATTGTGGTGCTAACCATGTAGACCCAATTTACATGGTTTATCCCATATTTATGTGTAAAGCATTTAGCCATGAGATGAGCTTCATAGCACTCTATAGATCCATTAGATCAAGGTTTGATTTTATAAACCTATTTGTGCCTAATTGCAATCTTTCCAAAAGATAAATTAACCAAATCCCAATCATCAATTTTATCTAAAACCTGCAATTTATCAACCATTGTTTGCTGTCAAATAAGATTAGTACTAATCTTATGATAAAATTCGGATTCATGTAAATAAATATGAGTAGAGAAGCAATAAAAATTATGAAGATGTATAGAGGGTGCCTTAGCCAAGTAGACTGAGGCACAGGAAGGGATGGTAGAGTGCTAGAAAAACTAAGGTGATGAGAGGAATTACTTGTAAGTTCGTCCAATGAAGGAGATATCTCAGGAATGGTCGTGGATGTTCGGGACAGTCTAAAGTGTATACAGAACAGGAATTATATTGGAGTCATCAGGAAATAGTTCTATAAAAGAGTCAATGAAAAATGGAAGAGCTGTGATAATAGATGAATAAAAGTATGATAGGGAAGAAAATATTTGATGTTTCCAAAATATAATATGTCAAGAAGTATGAAGCTGATTGGAGATAGGATCTCAATATTGATATTGTTTTTGTTTGACCCCATTCCCAAGATAATGGCACTGTCTAGTGCAAGGCTCTAATTTAGTGCGTTCATATGGTTGGAAAAGAACAAAGAAAGTATAACCAAAGACATTAAAGCAACTATAATCAGGAGGTCTTTTATACAAACTCTCAAATGAGATCGATCATAAAGGTAGTAGAAGGTAGACAATTAATTGTATAGACAACCGTAACCCCAAAAGCATTCAAGATATATTGCAGAAATGAGCAAAGCACAAAAACTATCCAAAATATGCCAATATTTTTGTTCAACACACCTATTTTATTATGATGAACTCAAATAAAAACATTGACAAAATAGCCTCGTGCTGATGAAGAAAATTAAGGGATTCTTTGTCATTATATTCTATGGTATTATTGAAATGTAAAACCTTGATAGTACAAGAAATCTAGGTTTTCATTATATTAGCAAACTTTTAATAAATTCAAGGTAACTTAGATCCATTATGAATAAGATAAAGCCATGCGAAATGAGAATAGTCATCAACAAAGATGATAAAATACTTTGCCCCTTCCCCCTCCCCCCCTCAGGTGACCAAATTGTAGCATAAGGAGATGGCCCCCAAACATCAAAATGGATTAAATTAATAGGTACCGAAGATAAGGAATCACTTTTATTAAATGATAAGATTGTTTTACAAGTTGACATAATACACAGTCAATATGTATGACTATTTATGCATGACCAAATTGACCACTAGAAACTAAGAAATATAAATGACATAATGAAACATTCCCCAATCATGAATGCCAAAGACCTAGGGATAAGTTGGTTGTCATTACATGACTCATGAATATTATGTTCTTGAATTATATGTAAGTTTTCTATATATTTTATTTTTAAAGGTCTTTTTTTAAATTACATGATTCAGTTGATTGATCCAGTGATTGTAGCAGTGAATCGATGACCCAACAACTTAGCCAAGTCAGGCTCCTATCTGGATATATTAAGTATGATGATTAGGATAGGACTACAAATAAGTTGCGGTGGATCAAGGCCTGCTTGATCCTGACTTAGACCCAAATCATTAACTAGCTAGATTGGAAGAAGTTGATCCCATGAAAAATATTTTAGATCTAATTGGTCATTTGGATTTGATTAGGGTCAAGTATGACATTGACCAAATCTACAATGTTTGTATTTAGATTTAGTTTATAATTCAGGTCAGGAATTTGGCTATTACCTAAACATAATATAGCTATCTATTTATAACTTAAAATATAATATGTAATATTTAAATATAAAATTATAAAAAATTTTGAATAAAACTAAAGCACTGCTAACCTAAATATGAATTTTAATTTATTTAAGATAATAATCCAATGAACCTCAAAAATTTGAATTTTAAAGAATACGTATTGATATATTTGGGAACATTGTAAATGTTAAATAAGCAATAAATATTTATATATAATTAAATTAGGGTAAATGAGAGAAGATGAGGCTATTGGAATGAACAAATAGGAACTAATTTAATTGAATTGATGAATTAGAAGAGATACATAGGAAGAAGGAAAAAGAGTATCACATGATCAAGAGTTTTGCGTCAGTTTAGCTCCTGTAGGGATATTTTTCTTGACTCAAATTAGACATGCATGATATATGGACTTGATTGGGTTGATTGAGGTTTGATATTTTAAACCTTGACCCAACCTTGTTTCCAATTCAGACCAAAATTTTTGACCCGGAATCAATTAATATGTTTTCAAAAATAGATTAGACCAGATTGGGTCACTAGTGGGCTAACCCATTCACGTCTGTAACTTGGGGGAAAAAAAGTAGGATATGCCTTTTCTCATTAAAAATGGTTATATAGCTGCATGATGGTAATTGTAGTTATGAGGTGATTTTTTTTGAGATAAGAATAGGTGTGTTAGTTCAAATACTTCTATGTTTTCTATTTCATATGTATATATATATTTTACAACTCCATGATGGTAAGTGAAAAATTACTTTCAAGTCACATATTCATAAAAAAATTTATTCATGAATCCTTTTCTATTCTTAAATTAAATTCATAATAAGTTATGATGTCCTTGAATTAAAATATTCTTTTTCCCCTTCAAGTTCTATCAAAGAAAAAAATTGATATTGAAATACTTCAATCTATTGTAAATAAGTTTATCGACCAATATATTTAGGAAATTAGTAAGTAATGATTGCTAAATCAAGTTTGAGTGGTTGAATAGGGTGTTAGTCTAATGACGAGTTAGTGGTTTGATTTTGTTGACACACTATTTTGGAGGAGTTTTATTTTTGGCTCTTTTAAAATTTGGAAAAGGAAATAGATTGGAGGACTTTTTTGAATTCAAAAAAGGAAGTTTCTACGTCCCAATTCATAAAATTACATATTTACTCTTGAATAGAAAAAGTAACAAAAGAGCAAATGATGTAAATTATCTCTTTCCCCTCAATAAAAAATATGTGGTTACCATTAAGAGAGAAAACATGGGGTAAACTATTCTATGTATTGGATAAAAATCTTTTTATTGACTAAAAAACTTCAAGCATTCATTATCCAAAAATTATAAAGAATTAACAATCGACCCGTTCAATAAAAAGTCTGAAATTAAATGACTTTGGACCAATTAAATAGGTAAGAAGGTTTGGATGAGACTAAAATAAATTGATTGTGGGTTTGCTTTATGTCAAATATTTTTGTCCTACTAACCGGTTAGGTTGTAGATATCGATCAAGATCTATGTTCTCAACTAAAACCAAACCAAAACCAACATGACCTTTTGGTTGTCAAAACTAGCTAAATATCAGCTAGGTGAGGATCTATAAAAAATCTTCTATTGATATACTCATTTAATCATCAAATGCACTTACTTAGACCCTAGTCTTCATGCAATGCACCCTTATCTAGAAATAAGACCAGGGGGAGTGAACATGCTTGTTTGGCCTATCATTTGTATTTGTGTTTGTGTTAATTTGTATTGCATTTGAAATGCAACATTATGTCTCATTGGATACAAATACTTGGTTGTTGACTTACATTTAGTACGAAATTGATATGTATTAAAATTTTAAACAAAAAACATGTAAACAAGAAAAAAAGTTAAAAAATAGATAAGCACCTGTACTTTGGAGACTTTAGAATTAGAGAAGGAGATGATTTTAAAAATTTATTAATTAAGGGTAACCTAAAAAATATAATAGGATAACTTAAAAGTTTAAGGATAATATTGGATTTTCATGTTTGGAGGAGTTCATTACCACGAAAAGAAAATAATCTGCATCCCACATTACATCTAGCAGGATGTTGGGTTCTTATTGTTAGTATCTTGTCTAGCGAGATGTAATTTTAGCATTGCATTATGGTTGTATTTTTAATTTTTAAATAGGTGGGGTTATGTTTGGGCTCCAAACAAACCATAAATGTGATGCAAACAACCAAAAAGCCCTAATTTTTTATCCTAAATTAATCTCCATATTTTCATAAATAGACTTGGTCAAGCTAAGTTACCAGTTGATCGACCAATTCGCATCTATAACTTGGGGTCATACCTTATTATTAACCACTTTTTTTAAGCTGTATTTTAATAAATGATATCTAATAATTATTTTTTTAGTTGTATTTAATAAAAAGAATATGTATAGTATTTGCTGCCTAACTTAATATTTAAGGTATGAATGATAACTACCGGTGCACCTATATCCTTAATAAAAATTATATGGCTATAATTAAAAGAGAAAACATGGGGTAACATAATCTACATATGGGATAAAAACCTTTCTATTTACTAAAACACTTTCCAAAGGTAGGAAAAATAAGTCCATTTGTTTATTAAAAGCAAGAAATTAAATGAGTTTGGACCAATTAAATAGGTGAGAAGGTTTGGGTGAGACCAAAATAGGTTGATTTTGGGTCAGGATCATGTCAAGCATTTCATCGTTAGGATAGCTTGAATTACGCCCACAGATCATCAATCAAAACCAAAACCAAAAACCGAAACCAAAACCGAAAACCAAAACTAAAACCAAAACCAAAACCAAAACTAAAACCAAAACCAAAACCAAAACCAACGCGACCCATCGGTTGTCAAAACTAGCTGAATACCAGCAAGGTGGCGACCCACGGAAAATTTTGTCCTGATACACTCATTTAACCACCAGATTCACTAGCCTGACCCTAGTCCTCATGCAATGCACGCTGGTCTGGAGCTAAGACCAAGGGAAGCGAACGCCAAGCATGGGAACGCCACCACATCCCCCCAAATAACGTTCAGCAAACAGCCACGAGGCACCATTTGAACTAGGAGAAGAAGAAGAATATAACCCCCACCTCGACGACATCGCCTCTCCAAATCCCACAACCTGCCAATCGCCACCAGCGTCGCTGTCTTCTATAATCTCCACTAGTTCCGTGGCCACCACTCCCAGCTCCAACACAGGCAGCGCCGGCAACATGGAGACCACCAAGAGGAGGCGGGCTACGTCCGAGGAGTCCAAGTACTGCCATCAGGTATATATTCTTTGTGTATATATATATATTTCATCCATCGATTTCCTACGGAAAAAGCTCGAGGTTTACCACTTGCCTCCTTTTCTGAAAACTTGGTTCGTTGCAGTGCCGCCAGAAGAGGGAGACGATGGCTTCCTGCAAACAGATGAAGAAGGGCAAGCCGTGCAACATGAAGTTCTGCGCCGCATGCCTCGATAACAGGTCGTCAGTCCTTCAGATTTTCTCTTGCTTTTTTTTTTTTCCCCCCGAAAAGTTCTGCTCCTGCCCCATCTTTTGATTATTTTTTTGATTCATTGAGTCGAGGCTAATGGCGTTGATTTGCTCGGTTTAGATATGCGGAAAAGGCAGCGGAGGTCATGGCGTTGGAGAACTGGGCCTGCCCCAAATGCCGTGACCTCTGCAATCGCAGCGTCTGCAGGTCATCTTCAACCCCGAACGACTTCTTATTTTTATCTTATTTTTTTTTATTTTAATATCAGTAGTTCTCCTTCTTTTCTTGCCAAAATTTGGTCATACAGAAGAAGAGAGGGCAGCAACCGACCAGATTTCTCGCCGACACCGCGGAGGCGGCAGGTTTTCTTCTCGTTTCGAGTTGCCACAGAACAGAAGATCTGAAGTCGCGGAAGCTACCAACGTGAGTTTTTTATGTTCTATTGATTCTTTTTATTTTTTTGTCCCCTTAGGTTAGAGAGTATGCATGCTTTTTTTTTTTTTCTCTATATTGACCGATTGCTTCTTGTTTTGAACTACCATGTCAAGCAGGAGGATGCAACAACCTTGATTGGTAGTAGTGGTGCAAGTCGAGCACCGACCGCCGAGGTGTCCGGCCATGCCAAAGCCGGACCTTCTCGACGGATGGAATCGCCTCGCGGACCCTCCAATGATCGGACGGATGACGGCGGCAACGAGGAGGAGGGAAACGAGTGCCTTGGCGAACATAGTAATCCTAAGATTGTTCTGCCTCAAGGCACTCCATTGACAAATATCATTGGAGTCGACATGCCGGCGGAGGACTTTGGACATGCCTTGCGGTTCCTAGAGTTACGCAATGCATTTTCCAAGGTATGATCTCTCGATTAAATTACCGACATTAAAGCTACCATCCCTTATTTCACCGCTCATATATATGTTGATGCTTTTACCGGGATTGTTCGATGTCAAGGATTTGGGCTTCTGATGTCCACTATATTTTTTCTTGGCGATAATCTGCCAAGCAAATTGCGTTTTTTGTTAGCTGCTGAGTCACGGCAAACCGATCTAATTCTCTAGTTCGTTACTTCCAACATATTGTAGCCTGATAGCTAGGTTACCTTTCTCTCTAGCATGAACGTGTGCTTTAGATCCTTGTGATATATTTTTGAACATGATGGTCTTCAGGTTCTTGACATAAAGGAAGGGGAACCGGAGTTCATCATTCAAGAACTCAAAGGAGACTCCGGATGCCCCAAAGAACAATCGCCGAGCGTCCACCTCCACATCAAGCTGTTCTCTCTCATCCAAGAGGACAAGGGAGAAGAGTATGCCGCCCTGCGTTCCTTCTCACATCAAACATTTCATTTCACTACCTGTTTATTCTTAGCCCATTATGGCAGTTTACTGATTTCTCTTCTTGGTTTTTGGCAGGCCTCCATCATTCTCCAGCAGCGAAGATTCGTGGTTCCAAGCTGTCGGCAGATTGATCGGCGAATCTCGGTATCGCTCGTTGGAGTTCTCCTTGCTAAACAAGGGCCTGCAGGGATACGATGATTTGAATCTATCTGCGAAGCTTAGAGTCTTGAACTTTCTCTGCGACGAGGCTCTTGGCACCGTGTAAGTGTTAATATTATTTCCTTACTTAGATAACGTAACTTTGACAAGCTCTAATAAACTTATCTTTGTCCAGGGCACTGAGGAGTTGGATTTACGAAGAAAATTTGAAATTCGATTCCAGAAAAAAGGAGGCCAAACAAAAAGTTGCTGCGGCTAAAAGAAAGGTTTTTGTTTCAGTTGCCATGGCTTTTATTCACTTCTCAGCCAGGACTTCCCACTGGATTGTTTATTAGAATGCCGTTTGTGTGCAGGAACAAGATCTGGAGGAGAGGCTCAAGGATGAAATAGCCAAGGCTTCGCTGGCCTTCAGAGAAGGAGCCCCTCCTTCGGCTTCCGAGCATGACAATCTTATTTCCACGATCAGGACTGAGAAGGCGAAAGCTCATGCAGAGTTGATAGAGTCGATGGAACTTTCAGCTAAGAGTATGTCTTAGATCGCATCTCCTTTGTATACTGGTTTCTTCCGAACTACATATGTTTCCTTCAGTTGCCTTTTTGCATTGAAGATGAGCTTTGTTAATTATGTACCCACATTCTTTGTTAACTATATACATTTTGAGCTTCAGCTCCGAAAGTGTATTTAGCATTCTAGGAGTTGGCTGATGCAACATCTAGTTCGTTCAATTTTATTCCCTGATGTTATATGCTGTAATAATCACAACCACAACTATTGATATTTTTTTCTAGTCTTCGTATCAATGAATGAGATTTATTTTTCATGGCTTCTTGTTTTGCTTTATTGCCTATGCTTTGAGAAAGAAGCATTATGGCCTTTGTTTTGCTTGTTTTGCTTAAGTTAGCGATGTGGAGAAGGTAGAGCCCTAGGGCCTTTAGAGGAGATTCCTAAGACTTAGAACAAAAAGAAAAGGAAAAAAAAAAAAATTTGAAGGCTGTTTTTATAGACGTCCGAAGAAAGTTTAACTTGAGTTGGACTCTTTATAAGGCGTGGTTCTAAATAAGTCTCAACATTAGAAGAAATTCAGCCCTAGTAGAAAAATTGTTCCTGATTAATAGGCTAATTCTTTATAAAATAAGATTATTACGGGAGAGACTCAGTTAAACTTAGGTAGAGTGATTGTTATGAAGGAGAATTTGGATCTCATATTAAGGTTTCCTCTCATCTCATTAACATCTAATTCTCCCATGTATCATCATCAGATCAAGCCATTAAATCAGCCCACATCACTTGCCCCCCATTCTCCATTGAGCTTAACCTTATGTTAAGTAATGAAATTAACTCTTACTTTTTTAGGACCGGTCTGAGCTAGATTTAGGGTCCTTTTACGTAGTTAAACCATCAAACAGCTTATTTTTTAAGCCTACATTTTAGTCATTTAAACAAGCTAGTATGGAGCAGGCTAGTGCCTAGCAAGTTAGTACCGAACTCAGAATAGCTCATTATCACTCTATTTTTGACTCTAAGTTGGACCAAGCCAAAGTGGATTGTCGGCTTTAAAGATTTATAAATATTTACTTGGTTAGCTAACCTCGATTTTTTAGGAGGGTTACCTATAATCATAAAATTAATAGTTTATGCAAAAGGCTTTAATTTAATGCATGTCTCATGTTTTGAGGCACTTAATAATTATGGATAATTGTAAATCATAATTATTATGCATAATGATCGGCTACCTTGAGAATTATACTGGCGGTTTTGTCACTTGGGAGGATGAGTAAAGCGTTTATTAGGGAAGCCCATCATGAACGATCACCTTGCTCTCGAGCTAGAGGATGCCATATGGTAGCTCGATATGGGATGGCTTTAAAGTAAAGTTTCCCATCCAGACTCACCCCCGTTGTCTATAAAAGGTTAGGGGGATCAATCATTTTTTTTCAACTCAATTTATTGCTATTATTTGAACTATATTGGTCACCCTACTCGGTGATGAATCCTTGATTCTCATAGGTCGGCTTTAGGTAACTTCTCTGTTTTTCTTCTGCTCAGTAGCTAGGCCTAAGTTTCTTTGAAGATCCGTAAAGTCAATTAGGTTTAAAAATTAGATCCTATCTAAATTTCAAGTTGGGTTTGGATCTTATATTTTTCAACTCAAGTCGGTCATTATATCACTGCCTTTGCTTGCAGTTAAGTTGAATGCAGTCAGGTTAACTTGGATTGCACCACTACTTCTAAACAAGTTGATTACTTGAGTGAGAACTTTCCTTAGGATCTTTCAAATATAGCTGATATTGAGTTGCGGAAAATTGTAAGTGTCCTCCTCAACCATGATTGTTTCCTTGGAAGTATTGTAGCATGATTTATGAGATTATTATTTACTTTTCCATGTTTCTATCCATCAGATAGTAATTTTTAGATTTTAAGTATCCTTGATATAGTTGCAAGATTGCTGCATCATGATCGAGGTATTATAGATTTGAAATATGAAAATAGCTTCCTCACACTTAAAGGCAAGGTTGCATACATTTGTCTCATGCAATGGATCACCTTTTTCTCAAGTATGCCTCAATTAATCTGGATATCTATTCAAAGTGAAGATTTTCTTCTCTAACCTTATTGCTTCTCGTAATAAATGTATATTGGGACATAGATTTTAATTGGCAAAATCTTTAAAAACTATTGAAAATTTAAAAAAGAATACAGAAACTTTAAGAAAAGTTCTAGATAAATTAGAATAAATAATACAAGATAATTGATATAGTAAATACTATGTATCAAATTTCTAGTGGGCATAATCAATATGGCAAGGCAATTGTCAGCTCGACATTCTACTCACATGAGTTACTAGCATGGTATTGATTGTATACAATCTTTGACATACCATAATACTCATGCATGCTAAGTTGGCCATGCACCAAGATATACCACCTACATGTGATATATCAACACTTGATATTCATTCTCAAAATTGTAATATCTAGTTGGATTTTATACAATGAAGATATAAATCTATATCAAAATGACAAATATAAATTTCTTTTAATTAATGCAAACATATTAGACAACTCTAGTGTAAGCAAGTCTAGAATAATTAGAAAATAGGAGGCTATATAGTTAGATTGCAATAGAGGGCAAAGAGTGCTCAAGAACACATCTTGAATAATAGACAATATTAGAGGCTACCCAATTTGTTGCACCATTAGCCTCTTGATAGGTATTGATGGCCCATAATAATATGAGTTCTAGTGATCCTCTAGATGTGAGAGACTAATGAATGGATTCTAGTCAACTAAATCGAATCCATGTGATCCTCCAAATGTCGGAGAGTAATTGATGGATGTTGGTAGACCAGAATCTCGATTTTGATATCTAGTTAACCACGATTCTTGAGTGTCCATCCTACACAATGTAGATAGCTTACCAAGTTGAAGTGGCATGAATGAAGCCTTCCTCAAGTCCCTCGTAGCTATGTTAGGGGAACTAAGATAGTGTATAAATGGGAACCACTAGCATCTATAGGGGCCATGTTAGGGGCTCTTATATCAAAACCTACTTCACCATCTACACCCCTATTCATGATGCTGCTATCAATGTTGTTTTTAAGGAAAATATGTTTACTTTAGTAAAATACATTCTAGTTTGTGATTTTCAATAAACTCATGATGATTCATTTGCATTTGTAGACCTAGTTGATCCACTTTGGTCCACCCATCTAACTCATCACCCATCACCTCTAGCAGTGATTGCCATGTTTAGTGGCTTGTGATATGGGTTTGGCATAAAGGGTGGCATAATCTCACTATAGTGGAGCGAATGGTTCTAGTTCTCACTAAAATGGAACCACCGAAGCAAAACCTCGGAGGCAAGGTGGCTAGATCTCATAGATTTGAAGGAGCAACATCGAATCTATGGGATTGGAGACAAGATTCCTAGATATCACGGCCCAAGTGGAGAGGGATCTATATCTCATGGCTTTGGAGGTAGAGGTGGTAATTGGGTGAGGTTAGACCAGATATGGGTTGGGTCGGATATATATTAGATCAAAATTTTATCAAGCTAAATCCACCTTTTTATTTAATGGTTGAAAAATTCAAATCGAAACCTAATTATTTTATTGAATAGATAACCCGATTTGATCTATAACAGAATGAATCAAGTTAAACGGGTTAAATGGGTAATCATTGCCACTCCTATTTAGAAGCTCCTTGCCACTCCTATTTAGAAGCTCCTTGCCTTACAGATGACAAGATGATGTTGGTTTGGGAAAGTGAGAAATGGGATGTCACGTCTTAGTGGGTTGATTTGAAAGTGGAGAAAATATATGTATTACAAGAAAGTGGAGAAAATAAGCCAATTATGTATGGGTCTATTGACTTGCATTCAAACTAGGAATATGTGAGTACTGCAATGTAGTTCAAGTTAAGCAAGGTTTTTGTGAACTTTTTTATTTTGTGAAAATTTAAGGCATGAATGCAGCTAACTATTATTAAAGAATAATCTTTTACTAAATATGTTCATCAATATACAACAAATATTACATACATCATGCTTCTTTTGTGTGTTAAGGTGAATATATTAGATAACTCTAGGGTAAGTACATTTGAAATAATGAAAGAGGAGGCAATGACGTTGTATTGGAATATAGGATAATGAGTCTTAAAGAATATCTCTCGAATGGCTAGCAATATGGAAGCCTACCTAATTTGTTGCACCATTGGCCTCTCGATAGATGTTGGTGGCCTCAAATGAGGCAAAAGTCTTAGTGATCCTCAAAATATCGGAGAGCAATGGCTAGACACTAATAGACTAAATTCCTAATTTGGATATCTAGTTAACTATAATTCTTTACTCCCCTTCCAAAATAATGTCAGTAGCCTGCAAGGCTATAGTAGCATAAATTATGCCTTTCCAAACCCCTCTCAGCTCTACTAATAAAATTGAGACATCTTATAGATAAAAATAACTTACAGCAACAAAAGATCATATTATGGTCTCTGGTAACAAAACTTGCTTCACTGTCCGTACCTTTATTCATGATGCTTCCATCAAAGATGATTTTAAGAAAAAAATATTTTTAGTAAAATACATTCTATTTTGTGAATTTTAATAATGTTTTGATACTTCATGTTAGTGTTTGGAGATCACTTAACCCACTCAAGTCCATCCATTTGACCTGCCACCTATCACGTCTTGTAGTGATTGCTATGTTTAGTGGTTTGTGACATGGGTTGGGTGTATAGGCAAGCTCAATCCCATTGTAATGGAGGCAATTATGACTCTAGTTCTCATTGGAATAAAGCTGAGGTGGCCGGGTGTTGTGCCTTCAGCAGCAAAATAATGGGATGTCATGAATTTGGAGGTAATGGCACTGAATCTCAAAAGATTGAAAGCAAGATGGCTGGTTGTCTCACAACCATCATTGTGAGATAGCAAAATTTCATAGGTTTGGAGGCACCTTACCTTAGATCTACTGGGAGGAGGTGATGGGGTGATCTCCACCTCTTTTCCCAATTTTAGGTGGGGCATTGAGAAAGGAAGAGGAGGGTAGAGGAGTTTGTTTTGGGAAATTGAGGAACAATATATTACATTATGAGAGGATGTTTTGAAAATTGAGAAAATACCGATGTTTGTGGAAAGTGAAGAAAATAAGGCAATTATATAGAAGGTTAGTTGACATGCATTCAAATAAGAAAGATGTGACCTCACCAACCCTATGATTTACTCTGAGTTGAAGGGTTCAAAACATTGCTTCATATTTTTAAGCAGAGTTTTAACAAAATTTCTTATACGTTGTGCAAAATTAGGGCATGAATGCAATCAAATCTTATAAAAGAATAATGTTTTACTAAATATATACAACAAATATTATACATATGTATATATATATCAATATCAACAAATCAAACATGACTCTTTTTTGTAAAGGTGGAGGTAATAGATAACTTTATTTTATATAAACACATCTTGCATGATTAGAAAAGAGGAAGCCATGGAGCTTTTTCAAAATGTTGAACAAAGAGCCTCAAAAAAACAGCTCCCAAATGATTAGTAATATAAAAGGATGTCCTATCCGCCACATCATTAGTGTCCTATAAGTGTAGGTAGCCTTGAATGAGATAAGTGTCCTGCTCATCCCATAAATATTAGAGAAAAATGAATGGATGCCAGTAGTCTGAATCTAGAAAAAAATAAAATTTTTTAGAATTGATAAAATAATTTTGATGAAAAGTGTATCATAAGATAATCAACTATTTTATAGTAAAGAAAAAAAAATAAAAAAAATTAAAATGGTATATTGCTGCTCTTTTGAAAGATTTTTTTCACCAACTATTCCCTTACAAGCACAAAATGAGATAGTATAGTAAGAGGAAAGAGTGATATAATCATGCTTATTAGCCATAATTAGTTACACTCAACATATAGGATTTTGGTTGGATTAGATCTTTCGTTTTGAAGAAAGGCTTTAGACCTAGCAAAGAGAACACTAAGCCTTCATGCGAGCAAATAAAGTAGAAACAAAATAGGTATTTCTTGCTAAAGTTTTCTTTGCTCCTCTCTAGAAACAAATTGAACATGATGAGCATTAAATGCAATCCATATCAGTAGGTGTTATGGTTAGTCATCACACTCAACATTTGGATATCGAGCTAACCATAATTCTTGAGTCTCCCTCCAACACAGGTGGATAGCCTAGAAGGTTGTTGTGGCATAAATGTTGCCATTCCAAGCTCCTCTTAGCTTTGCTAGTAAAACTAAGATGGTATACCGATGGGGGAAATACTTGCTGCTACAAAGGTCGAGTTAGGGCCTCGGATAACAAAATTTGCTCCTTCATCCACACCTTCATTCATGACGTTCCTTGAAAGTTGATACATGACACCTCAACATTTGCTTTAGTAAAATATATTTTATTTTGTCATTTTCAATAATCCTATGATACTTCATATTAGTGTTCGGAGACCTAACTAACCCACTTAGATCCACCCATCTAACCCATCGCTCATCGCCCATCGCCCATCGCCTATCACCTCTTTTGGTGATTATAGTGTTTAGTAGCTTGTGACATGAGTTGGTTGTAAAGGATGGCCTAATATTACTATAGCAAAGGTAATGTCTCTAATTCTCTAATTCTTACTGCGATAGAACTAAAGAGTCTAAATCTTGCATTCTTAGAGTCAAGGTAGCTAGATCTTGATAAAGAGATTTCAAATTCGATGGAATGAAATACAGACTGTCTGCTACTTATGCATCATTCATATAAATGCACCTCTCTTCTAGTCAAGCCATTGACTAGCCCAACCAGAAACTAGACTTATATGAATTATATGGATAGAAAGCAATTGATCCAATTCAAATCCTATCTCCACAATATTTTTTTGTCTAAAAATTATATTTTTGGGTGTAATTCTAGCAAGGATCAGGTAATTGGATCTAACTATAAGAGGAATAGTTAGTATAAACAACTTCTTGGTTTTCGACCTCCTTAGCGACTACAAGCGCTCGCTTGATTAATGTAATGGTATATGTCGATTTGTGAAGGAATAGAGTAAATGAGAAAGAAAAATAGTGAATTTTATTTAAACCAATGATGAAAAAAGAATAGAATAAATAAACATTAGGACGTAAAATGGAATTCTATATACATTTTAAATAGGGACATATTCTATGGTTATGATTCTATCATATATGTCTTTTTTATTCAATTAAAAATCTTCAACTAAAATGCATCAATTTGCAATATTAGTACATGCACTATAATCTCGATGGTTCCTAGGTCAGAATTAGTTACTTGCTAGGATCTCCTTTTTTACGTCACTATGCCATCACAAGAGAGGGATATGGGGGCACATGACAAAAAGAAAAGAGTCGGTGGTTCGAAGTATCCTTTTCTTTTTCAAATTCAGTGAGCTGTACTATCAGAGCATATTCGAGAATATAAACGTTTTGCTCTTCAAATAGCTTACTCTACGCTTAGTCTTGAGAAGTGTATCAACATCGAATATTGTAGTATCGGATGCTAGATGGTCACATCTCATGGCCCTTATGGTAAGGTAGCTAAACATCATGGCAAAGTTGGAGGAAGTTGCCATTGTAAGGACAATAAGGAAGTTTCACGTCATAACCTTGCTAGCAGTAGAACAAGCAAAAGGAATATGCCTTGATTGCTTACTAAAAATTGATTTTTGTTTTTTTAAAAGCAAAGCTAAGTTTAAGTTTGCTTTTTCGATAGTTGTTTCCATCTTGGAATAGATATGATTATGCACTTGCATCTAGAGCTTATTAATATAGACGGTCGATCTTTTTCATCTATTTGTTAGACTAATGTTTGATAGGAGTACTTATTTGGTAGTTCTAAAAATGCTTTTTTATACTATTTGATGCCATAAATATTGGCTATTCTGATTTATGTTCTTATTTATGCTATAGCAGACTTGGTCTCTATTAGGAAGCAAAGACAATGTAGAATTTGCTGATATGACCCTTTTGATCTAACTAAAATTATTGTTATAGAGTCTGTTATTAGCTTTATTAAATCTAAGGGTCATGTCATTCATATTCTATTTGGCATATATGTCACCGACTGAATCTAATTTTCATTTTGAGTAGTAAATATCGGTTGGAAACTATTATAATTTTTAGCATTTAAATAGTCGGCAAGACAATGTGGCATATATGTCACCAATTGAATCTAATTTTCATTTTGAGTAGTAAATATTTGTCAGGAACTATTATCGTTTTTAGCATTTAAATAGTCAGCAAGACAATGTGGAGATTTATTTTGACAAATGTTTCTTCTTGACTAGAATTAGTACTATTCCGAAGAATGCTTTTCCTCTCTACAAAGAAAACATATTACAATTACTGCAAATGATTATGATAGAAATTTGTGAAATAATAATGCTTTTAATATGTTATAAGGATGGCAACTATAAGTGGTACCAATTTCTTTATGAATCTTATGTCAATATGATCAATCATTTGGAAGGTGAGTGCTAGCATTCATGACACCAATATCTAAAGGATACAGTTGTTAACATCAATGACTGTATATTAATTTCTTAGGTAATATATTAACCTGGCACCGTGGCATGTCACACTTATTACTTACCACAGTTTTGGTTCTGTTCATCAGAAAATATTATTGTTGACAAAAGCAAGCTTGATTTTCATCCTTCTGAACTTGAATATGGAGGTTTATGCAGTCACCAGATTATTACATTTAATGTGATGTATTGAATCTTGTAACTTATGGTCTGTCACCAGTCGGTTTCATTTTTATTATATTAATGTGCTAATTCGTTTTCTTGTATTTTCTATCTTTGCTCTTTCTCATGATTTTAGTTTGACACTACATTGTCCTAACCTTCATAGTTAATTCACTGTTTTTGTTCTTTTTGTATCTTAACAATATCAATAGAGAAACGAAGACATGATACAATGAGGATGGAGCCAATGCTTTTGGAAAGGGATGGGCGTGTATATTGGAAGCTAGACGGATATGGCGGTGGATCAAGCATTGTGCTTCAAGGTTGCTTTTCTCCTCCAGTCAAGTAGTTCTTTGTTCTATTATTATAGATTAGAAGTATTCCCTTTTAGTGCCCTTTTAGTGCATATGTTTTCTCCCTTGTTGCTAGATATTGGGAGCTGGGACTCAGTTTCGCCAGAAGATAAGTGGTTTGCATTTGATGAAGTCGAAGGAAACATAGTTGAGAGACGCATTACTTCTTTGAGGTACAAGAAGCACCTCCCTATGCATTTACAATTTTATGTCTTGCTTCTTGACTTTTATTATTTACTTGAATCATGATTTTGGTGATGTTTAGACCAAATTATTTTAAAAGTTTTATCCAGACATTTTAATCTGCATCAACTCGAGCATAGACTAAAATCCACTTGGTCATTATATGTTTCATATAAACCAAGGCATTCATTTTTCCATTGAATTGCCCCACAATGGAATTAGGATGGCGATGCTTGATTGACCATCCAGCCAAATAATTGTCAAAATCTAGACAGACTATCGAAACTATTCTTTGGCTTTTCTCTCTTAAAACTCTTTCAAAGATCTTAAACATCAAAAATCAAAATACATCCTTCTTCACGATTAGCTGAACTATGGATTCGAAGGCTGCGGTGAATCCTTTGATATTTTACCTAGCTTAGAACCTGGTTTGGCACTAAATGACTTGACAACACTGTCGCTAGAAGTTTAATCCATACTCACTTATTCTTCTGAGAAAAATATAGAGCACCTCATCATAACTTCATTAAGATCATTAAATTCAAAGTAAAACTCAAACAGCTACTAAATAGCAAAGATTTGAAACACACCATATCTATGCAGAACTTAGCATCCAAAATTCATGTCCACTCCAACCAAGTTGCAATAATTTCAGAGGCCAACAAGCCTTGTCAAACATGAGAAAAGTAGGCTCTTCTCTCTTCTTTGTCCTGGTAAACTTCCTGAAAATCAGTCTGCTGCAAATCTCTAATAATTCTATTAAAAAACTTCATGTTTGATTTTCAAGACCTATCTTGCCCAAATTTTGTCATACTAAAGTCTCCACCTAGAACTCAATACCCTTCAAAAAAACCTCTGACTGGATATATTTCATGTTTTAAGGCCAGTCTATCAGCTGATTCAAATGGCTCACACATATTAGACAGTATTCATTGAACTCACAGACTTCAAGAATTTCAGCTACACAGAGACACAAGCTTTCCCTTTCACCTGATCCACACACTCAATCCATTGATCAAACAAATCAGTCAACAACCCCTCAGAAAAGCCCACTGCATCCATACATGATTGCTAATTAGGCTAGCTGAATGCAGTTGAACCTGATCAAACAACAATTACAGTTTGTAGCATTGGCTCAAACCAGATCTTTAATAAATTGCCAGGAAAAAATTGAAATAACTCTTTCTGCATTCTATTAGATATGTATTTCTTTATGGATCATTGCAAGGGTGAGTGTTTAGTCTCACATCAATTATGTATTAGAAAGATATTGCGTAATCATGCAAGATCAAGAAACTCAAATAATACTTTCTACCTAGTATTTTTAAGTAAGGCCTTGGGTTGTGATAATCATACTTATATTTTTTTAATGTCAGATGTTTGTCTAAGCAACAGATCACGTTATTGTCACTTTTGCATGTCTTGCCATATTTATATCCATCTTGCTCTCATTGACACAGAAAATACATTTGTACCTTCTTATCCATGCTCAATTATGGCCAAGTTAGTAATGTGGGATTTCTGATATATGTTTAGGAAGCAAAGATCAAAAAGGGTCAAAAGATCGAAAGATGAATAGCTGGATGAATGAAGTGAAAAGACTGAATGTGATTGTTCTACCAATCATATATCTTCAAATTGCTCAGTTGAAGGTATTCTACAACTCCAGATTGCTTCATTGAAGGTAATCAAGTGAAATAAAATTACAGGGACTGGTGCAACTGCAGAGCGCGGTGGTCAATTACAATCCTATTTAACACCCAATCCTTCTGCAAGTCCAATGCCTACATTTTGGTCGCTGGTTGGCACATATCTCAATGCATTCACTTGGGAGACCAGCATTATCCCTAAAACATGAAAAAATAAATGAAGGCCTCCTAGTGATGAAAATTCAGGCTGGGTGAACTAAGGCTTGCGTAGTGATCACGCCATTTGTTTAGCAATCAAAATTCTAGGTTCAGGCCTTATGGTACATCTCCAAGAATTTGGACTTTGGTTATTATAATGCAGGTGGTCTACCTCTCCTTTCTCTCTCTCTCTCTCTCTAGTTATATATATATATATATATATAATTTATTTTTTAAAAAAATCGATCACTGACAGCACTAGCACCAAATCTACATCCATACATCAAACATCTCATGCGCACAGAACCACGGGGGAAAAAGCTAAAGCTAACAACTTTTTACCTTTTTCATATGGATCAAATATCAGGTGATTGGTAAGATAGGGACAATGATGGCCGATGATTTGATCAACATGCCAAACAATTCTTTCTTGTTGGACGACAACTCAAGGTAAGATCGACAACCCAACTATGATAAAATTTCTTAATCTCTTTAAAGATTTCATTTTTTTATTAAAAAAAAATCACATCTATAACAGCTAAATGAAGGAAATTATTAATAGTAAAAAATCAAAAACTAATTAATTGCAGCATATTCTCGTTGGACGACATGTCACTGTTAGTGCTGGACATCAACCTTGCTGACGTGGAGCCGGCGCCGCTCCATAGATTGACAGATTTTTCCCTCCCTTTTTTTCCTTTTTCTTTTCATTCACAAAAGAAAGGGAAAGTGTAATGTAATTTTTTGGTGCCATTTTTTTGGATGCTCAGAAAAATGTAAATTTTTTTGCTTTTTTTTCCTTTTTTAAAAATCTCATTGATTTTTTCTGAGTCAAAAGGTGTGTCCTTTGGAGTTGGGTTTTGCTGGAGGGTTTGCTACTTTGCTTGTAAAAAAGAGAATTTTTTTAATCTTTTATTTTATAAATTGCAAATGAGAGAGATGGTTTGCAATTCTTGTATTATTTATTTTCACAAAAAAAAAAATGTCTAGTGCCTGTTGATTTGGCATCTCACTTGTTGATGGATGGCATAATTTTTGTATCTGAGTGGATAAATTCATTTGAGATAACTTATAACATGAAACTTTAATTGTGGTATGCTGTTGTTCGTGTCTCTATTTATTTTCTGTAGTTGTTAGAATGTGGTGCTAACCATGTAGACCCAATTTACATGGTTTATCCCATATTTATGTGTAAAGCATTTAGCCATGAGATGAGCTTCATAGCACTCTATAGATCCATTAGATCAAGGTTTGATTTTATAAACCTATTTGTGCCTAATTGCAATCTTTCTAAAAGATAAATTAACCAAATCCCATGCATCAGTTTTATCTAAAACCTGCAATTTCTCAACCATTGTTTGCTGCCAAATAAGATTAGTACTAATCATATGATAAGATTCGGATTCATGTAAATAAATATGAGTAGAGAAGAAATAAAAATTATGAAGATGTATAGAGGGTGCCCTAACCAAGTAGATTGAGGCACAGGAAGGGATGGTGTAGTGCTAGAAGAACTAAGGTGATGAGAGGAATTACTTGTAAGTTCATCCAATGAAGGAGATATCTCAGGAATGGTCGTGGATGCTCAGGAGAGTCTAAAGCGTATACAGAACAGGAATTATATTGGAGTCATCAGGAAATAGTTCTATAAAAGAGTCAATGAAGAATGGAAGAGCTGTGATAATAGATGAATAAAAGTATGATAGGGAAGAAAATATTTGATGTTTCCAAAATATAATATGTCAAGAAGTAGGAAGCTGATTGGAGATAGGATCTCAATATTGATATCGTTTTTGTTTGACCCCATTCCCAAGATAACGGCACTGTCTAGTGCAAGGCTCTAATTTAGTGCATTCATATGGTTGGAAAAGAACAAAGCATGTATAACCAAAAACATTAAAGCAACTATAATCAGGAGGTCTTTCATACAAACTCTCAAATGAGATTGATCATAAGGGTTGTAGAAAGTAGACGATTAATTGTATAGACAACCGTAGCCCCCAAAAGCATTCAAGATATATTGCAGAAATGAGCAAAGCACAAAACCTATCCAAAATATGCCAATATTTTTGTTCAACACACCTATTTTATTATGATGAACTCAAATAAAAACATTGACAAAATAGCCTCGTGCTCATGAAGAAAATTAAGGGATTCTTTGTCATTATATTCTATGGTATTATTGAAATGTAAAACCTTGATAGTACAAGAAATCTAGGTTTTTATTATATTAGCAAACTTTTAATAAATTTAAGTTAACTTAGATCCATTATGAATCAGATAAAGCCATGCAAAATGAGAATAGTCATCAACAAAGATGATAAAATACTTTGCCCCTTCCCCCTCCCCCCCTCAGGTGACCAAATTGTAGCATAAGGAGATGGCCCCGAAACATCAAAATGGATTAAATTAAAAGGTACTGAAGATAAGGAATCACTTTTATTAAATGGTAAGATTGTTTTGCAAGTTGACATAATACACAGTCAACATGTACGACTATTTATACATGACCAAATTGACCACTAGAAACTAAGAAATATAAATGACACAATGAAACATTCCCCAATCATGAATGCCAAAGACCTAGGGATAAGTTGGTTGTCATTACATGACTCATGAATATTATGTTCTTGAATTATATGTAAGTTTTCTATATATTTTAATTTTAAAATATTTTTTTAAATTACATGATTTAGTTGATTGATTCAGTGATTGTAGCAGTGAATCGATGATCCAACAACTTAGCCAAGTCAGGCTCCTATTTGGATATATTAAGTATGATGATTATGATAGGACTACAAATAAGTTGCGGTGGATCAAGGCCTGCTTGATCCTGACTTAGACCCAAATTATTAACTAGCTAGATTGGATCAAGTTGATCCCATGAAAAATATTTTAGATCTAATTGGTCATTTGGATTTGATTAGGGTCAAGTATGACATTGACCAAATCTACAATGTTTGTATTTAGATTTAGTTTATAATTCAGGTTAGGCATTTGGCTATTACCTAAACATAATATAGCTACCTATTTATAACCTAAAATATAATATGTAATATTTAAATATAAAATTATAAAAAATTTTGAATAAAACTAAAGCACTGCTAACCTAAATATGAATTTTAATTTATTTAAGATAATAATCCAATGAACCTCAAAAATTTGAATTTTAAAGAATACATATTGATATATTTGGGAACATTGTAAATGTTAAATAAATAGTAAATATTTATATTTAATTAAATTAGGGTAAATGAGAGAAGATGAGGCTATTAGAATGAACAAATAGGAATTAATTTAATTGAATTGATGAATTAGAATAGATACATAGGAAGAAAGAAAAAGAGTATCACATGATCAAGAGTTTTGTTTCAGTTCAGCTCGTGTAGGGATATTTTTCTCGACTCAAATTAGACATGCATGATATATGGACTTGATTGGGTTGATTGAGGTTTGATATTTTAAAACCTTGACCCAACCTTGTTTCCAATTCAGACCAAAATTTTTGACCCCGAATCAATTCATATGTTTTCAAAAATAGATTAGACCAGATTGGGTCACTAGTGGGCTAACCCATTCACATCTGTAACTTGGGGGAAAAAATGTAGGATATGCCTTTTCTCATTAAAAATGGTTATATAGCTACATGATGGTAATTGTAGTTATGAGGTGATTTTTTTTGAGATAAGAATAGGTGTGTTAGATCAAATACTTCTATGTTTTCTATTTCATATGTATATATATATTTTACAACTCCATGATGGTAAGTGAAAAATTACTTTCAAGTCACATATTCATAAAAAAATTTATTCATGAATCCTTTTCTATTCTTAAATTAAATTCATAATAAGTTATGATGTCCTTGAATTAAAATATTCTTTTTCCCCCTCAAGTTCTATCAAAGAAAAAAATTGATACTGAAATACTTCAATCTATTGTAAATAAGTTTATCGACCAATATATTTAGGAAATTAGTAAGTAATGATTGCTAAATCAAGTTTGAGTGGTTGAATAGGGTGTTAGTCTAATGACGAGTTAGTGGTTTGATTTTGTTGACACACTATTCTGGAGGAGTTTTATTTTTGGCTCTTTTAAAATTTGGAAAAGAAAATAGATTGGAGGACTTTTTTGAATTCAAAAAGGAAGTTTCTAGGTCCCAATTCATAAAATTACATATTTACTCTTGAATAGAAAAAGTAACAAAAGAGCAAATGATGTAAATTATCTCTTTCCCCTCAATAAAAAATATGTGGTTACCATTAAGAGAGAAAACATGGGGTAAACTATTCTATGTATTGGATAAAAATCTTTTTATTGACTAAAAAACTTCAAGCATTCATTATCCAAAAATTATAAAGAATTAACAATCGACCCGTTCAATAAAAAGTCTGAAATTAAATGACTTTGGACCAATTAAATAGGTAAGAAGGTTTGGATGAGACTAAAATAAATTGATAGTGGGTTTGCTTTATGTCAAATATTTTTGTCCTACTAACCGGTTAGGTTGTAGATATCGATCAAGATCTATGTGATCAACTAAAACCAAAACCAAAACCAAAACAAACAGGACCTTTTGGTTGTCAAAACTAGCTAAATATTAGCTAGGTGAGGATCTATAAAAAATCTTTTATTGATATACTCATTTAATCATCAAATACACTTACTTAGATCCTAGTCTTCATGCAATGCACCCTTATCTAGAAATAAGACCAAGGGGAGTGAACATGCTTGTCTGGCCTACCATTTGTATTTGTGTTTGTGTTAATTTGTACTGCATTTGGAATGCAACATTATGTCTCATTGGATACAAATATTGTTGTTGGCTTACACTTAGTGCAAAATTGATATGTATTCAAATTTTAAACAAAAAACATGTAAATAAGGAAAAAAGTTGAAAAATAGATAAGCACCTGTACTTTGGAGACTTTAGAATTATAGAAGGAGATGATTTTAAAAATTTATTAATTAAGGGTAACCTAAAAACTATAATAGGATAACTTAAAAGTTTAAGGATAATATTGGATTTTCATGTTTGGAGGAGTTCATTACCACGAAAAGAAAATAATCTGCATCCCACATTACATACTAGCGGCGCAGATGTTGGGTTCTTTATTGTTAGTATCTTGTCTAGCGAGATGTAATTTTTAGCATTGCATTATGGTTGTATTTTTAATTTTTAAATAGGTGGGGTTATGTTTGGGCTCCAAACAAACCATAAATGTGATGCAAACAACCAAAAAGCCCTAATTTTTTATCCTAAATTAATCTCCATATTTTCATAAATAGACTCTGGTCAAGCTAAGTTACTAGTTGAGTCGAGCCAATTCACATCTATAACTTTGGGGTCATACCTTATTATTAACCACTTTTTTAAAAAAGCTGTATTTTAATAAATGATATCTAATAATTATTTTTTTAGTTGTATTTAATAAAAAGAATATGTATAGTATTTGTTTTAACCTAACTTAATATTTAAGGTATGAATGATAACCTTACCTATGGCACCTATATCTCTAATAAAAATTATATGGCTATAATTAAAAAGAGAAAACATAGGGTAACATAATCTACATATGGGATAAAAACCTTTCTATTTACTAAAACACTTTCCAAAGGTAGGAAAAATAAGTCCATTTGTTTATTAAAAGCAAGAAATTAAATGATTTTGGACCAATTAAATAGGTGAGAAGGTTTGGGTGAGACCAAAATAGGTTGATTTTGGGTCAGGATCATGTCAAGCATTTCATCGTTAGGATAGCTTGAATTTAATAGTTTATGCAAAAGGCTTTAATTTAATGCATGTCTCATGTTTTGAGGCACTTAATAATTATGGATAATTGTAAATCATAATTATTATGCATAAT
>JACVBY030000069.1:0-56386 GCA_017589505.3 Metroxylon sagu
TCGGCTACCTTGAGAATTATACCTCGCGGTTTTGTCACTTGGGAGGATGAGTAAAGCGTTTATTGGTGGAAGCCCATCATGAACGATCATCCTTGTTTCGAGCTAGAGGATGCCATATGGTAGTTTTCGATAAGCGGGGATGCGCTTTAAAGTAAAGTTTCCGATCCGCACTCACCCCCGTTGTCTATAAAAGGTTAGGGGGATCAATCATTTTTTTTCAACTCAATTTATTGCTATTATTTGAACTATGATTGGTCACTCCTACTCATTGATGCAGAATCCTTGATTCTCATAGGTTGGCTTTTTAGGTAACCCTCTCTCTCGTTTTCTTATCGTGCTTCGCAGCTAGGGCTTTCCTAAGTTTCTTTGAAGATCCGTAAAGTCAATTAGGTTTAAAAATTAGATCCTATCTAAATTTCAAGTTGGGTTCTGGATCTTATATTTTTCAACTCAAGTTCGGTCATTATATCAACCGCCTTTGCTTCGCGCTGTAAGTTGAATGCGAAATTTCGGAGTTAACTTGGATTGCAACACACTACTTCTAAACAAGTTGATTACTTGAGTGAGAACTTTCCTTAGGATCTTTCAAATATAGCTGATATTGAGTTGCGGAAAATTGTAAGTGTCCTCCTCAACCATGATTGTTTCCTTGGAAGTATTGTAGCATGATTTATGAGATTATTATTTACTTTTCCATGTTTCTATCCATCAGATAGTAATTTTTAGATTTTAAGTATCCTTGATATAGTTGCAAGATTGCTGCATCATGATCGAGGTATTATAGATTTGAAATACGAAAATAGCTTCCTCACACTTAAAGGCAAGGTTGCATACATTTGTCTCATGCAATGGATCACCTTTGTCTCAAGTATGCCTCAATTAATCTGGATATCTATTCAAAGTGAAGATTTTCTTCTCTAACCTTATTGCTTCTCGTAATAAATGTATATTGGGACATAGATTTTAATTGGCAAAATCTTTAAAAACTATTGAAAATTTAAAAAAGAATACAGAAACTTTAAGAAAAGTTCTAGATAAATTAGAATAAATAATACAAGATAATTGATATAGTAAATACTATGTATCAAATTTCTAGTGGGCATAATCAATATGGCAAGGCAATTGTCAGCTCGACATTCTACTCACATGAGTTACTAGCATGGTATTGATTGTATACAATCTTTGACATACCATAATACTCATGCATGCTAAGTTGGCCATGCACCAAGATATACCACCTACATGTGATATATCAACACTTGATATTCATTCTCAAAATTGTAATATCTAGTTGGATTTTATACAATGAAGATATAAATCTATATCAAAATGACAAATATAAATTTCTTTTAATTAATGCAAACATATTAGACAACTCTAGTGTAAGCAAGTCTAGAATAATTAGAAAATAGGAGGCTATATAGTTAGATTGCAATAGAGGGCAAAGAGTGCTCAAGAACACATCTTGAATAATAGACAATATTAGAGGCTACCCAATTTGTTGCACCATTAGCCTCTTGATAGGTATTGATGGCCCATAATAATATGAGTTCTAGTGATCCTCTAGATGTGAGAGACTAATGAATGGATTCTAGTCAACTAAATCGAATCCATGTGATCCTCCAAATGTCGGAGAGTAATTGATGGATGTTGGTAGACCAGAATCTCGATTTTGATATCTAGTTAACCACGATTCTTGAGTGTCCATCCTACACAATGTAGATAGCTTACCAAGTTGAAGTGGCATGAATGAAGCCTTCCTCAAGTCCCTCGTAGCTATGTTAGGGGAACTAAGATAGTGTATAAATGGGAACCACTAGCATCTATAGGGGCCATGTTAGGGGCTCTTATATCAAAACCTACTTCACCATCTACACCCCTATTCATGATGCTGCTATCAATGTTGTTTTTAAGGAAAATATGTTTACTTTAGTAAAATACATTCTAGTTTGTGATTTTCAATAAACTCATGATGATTCATTTGCATTTGTAGACCTAGTTGATCCACTTTGGTCCACCCATCTAACTCATCACCCATCACCTCTAGCAGTGATTGCCATGTTTAGTGGCTTGTGATATGGGTTTGGCATAAAGGGTGGCATAATCTCACTATAGTGGAGCGAATGGTTCTAGTTCTCACTAAAATGGAACCACCGAAGCAAAACCTCGGAGGCAAGGTGGCTAGATCTCATAGATTTGAAGGAGCAACATCGAATCTATGGGATTGGAGACAAGATTCCTAGATATCACGGCCCAAGTGGAGAGGGATCTATATCTCATGGCTTTGGAGGTAGAGGTGGTAATTGGGTGAGGTTAGACCAGATATGGGTTGGGTCGGATATATATTAGATCAAAATTTTATCAAGCTAAATCCACCTTTTTATTTAATGGTTGAAAAATTCAAATCGAAACCTAATTATTTTATTGAATAGATAACCCGATTTGATCTATAACAGAATGAATCAAGTTAAACGGGTTAAATGGGTAATCATTGCCACTCCTATTTAGAAGCTCCTTGCCTTACAGATGACAAGATGATGTTGGTTTGGGAAAGTGAGAAATGGGATGTCACGTCTTAGTGGGTTGATTTGAAAGTGGAGAAAATATATGTATTACAAGAAAGTGGAGAAAATAAGCCAATTATGTATGGGTCCATTGACTTGCATTCAAACTAGGAATATGTGAGTACTGCAATGTAGTTCAAGTTAAGCAAGGTTTTTGTGAACTTTTTTATTTTGTGAAAATTTAAGGCATGAATGCAGCTAACTATTATTAAAGAATAATCTTTTACTAAATATGTTCATCAATATACAACAAATATTACATACATCATGCTTCTTTTGTGTGTTAAGGTGAATATATTAGATAACTCTAGGGTAAGTACATTTGAAATAATGAAAGAGGAGGCAATGACGTTGTATTGGAATATAGGATAATGAGTCTTAAAGAATATCTCTCGAATGGCTAGCAATATGGAAGCCTACCTAATTTGTTGCACCATTGGCCTCTCGATAGATGTTGGTGGCCTCAAATGAGGCAAAAGTCTTAGTGATCCTCAAAATATCGGAGAGCAATGGCTAGACACTAATAGACTAAATTCCTAATTTGGATATCTAGTTAACTATAATTCTTTACCCCCCTTCCAAAATAATGTCAGTAGCTTGCAAGGCTATAGTAGCATAAATTATGCCTTTCCAAACCCCTCTCAGCTCTACTAATAAAATTGAGACATCTTATAGATAAAAATAACTTACAGCAACAAAAGATCATATTATGGTCTCTGGTAACAAAACTTGCTTCACTGTCCGTACCTTTATTCATGATGCTTCCATCAAAGATGATTTTAAGAAAAAAATATTTTTAGTAAAATACGTTCTATTTTGTGAATTTTAATAATGTTTTGATACTTCATGTTAGTGTTTGGAGATCACTTAACCCACTCAAGTCCATCCATTTGACTTGCCACCTATCACGTCTTGTAGTGATTGCTATGTTTAGTGGTTTGTGACATGGGTTGGGTGTATAGGCAAGCTCAATCCCATTGTAATGGAGGCAATTATGACTCTAGTTCTCATTGGAATAAAGCTGAGGTGGCCGGGTGTTGTGCCTTCAGCAGCAAAATAATGGGATGTCATGAATTTGGAGGTAATGGCACTGAATCTCAAAAGATTGAAAGCAAGATAGCTGGTTGTCTCACAACCATCATTGTGAGATAGCAAAATTTCATAGGTTTGGAGGCACCTTACCTTAGATCTACTGGGAGGAGGTGATGGGGTGATCTCCACCTCTTTTCCCAATTTTAGGTGGGGCATTGAGAAAGGAAGAGGAGGGTAGAGGAGTTTGTTTTGGGAAATTGAGGAACAATATATTACATTATGAGAGGATGTTTTGAAAATTGAGAAAATACCGATGTTTGTGGAAAGTGAAGAAAATAAGGCAATTATATAGAAGGTTAGTTGACATGCATTCAAATAAGAAAGATGTGACCTCACCAACCCTATGATTTACTCTGAGTTGAAGGGTTCAAAACATTGCTTCATATTTTTAAGCAGAGTTTTAACAAAATTTCTTATACGTTGTGCAAAATTAGGGCATGAATGCAATCAAATCTTATAAAAGAATAATGTTTTACTAAATATATACAACAAATATTATACATATGTATATATATATCAATATCAACAAATCAAACATGACTCTTTTTTGTAAAGGTGGAGGTAATAGATAACTTTATTTTATATAAACACATCTTGCATGATTAGAAAAGAGGAAGCCATGGAGCTTTTTCAAAATGTTGAACAAAGAGCCTCAAAAAAAACAGCTCCCAAATGATTAGTAATATAAAAGGATGTCCTATCCGCCACATCATTAGTGTCCTATAAGTGTAGGTAGCCTTGAATGAGATAAGTGTCCTGCTCATCCCATAAATATTAGAGAAAAATGAATGGATGCCAGTAGTCTGAATCTAGAAAAAAATAAAATTTTTTAGAATTGATAAAATAATTTTGATGAAAAGTGTATCATAAGATAATCAACTGTTTTATAGTAAAGAAAAAAAAATAAAAAAAATTAAAATGGTATATTGCTGCTCTTTTGAAAGATTTTTTTCACCAACTATTCCCTTACAAGCACAAAATGAGATAGTATAGTAAGAGGAAAGAGTGATATAATCATGCTTATTAGCCATAATTAGTTACACTCAACATATAGGATTTTGGTTGGATTAGATCTTTCGTTTTGAAGAAAGGCTTTAGACCTAGCAAAGAGAACACTAAGCCTTCATGCGAGCAAATAAAGTAGAAACAAAATAGGTATTTCTTGCTAAAGTTTTCTTTGCTCCTCTCTAGAAACAAATTGAACATGATGAGCATTAAATGCAATCCATATCAGTAGGTGTTATGGTTAGTCATCACACTCAACATTTGGATATCGAGCTAACCATAATTCTTGAGTCTCCCTCCAACGCAGGTGGATAGGCTAGAAGGGTGGTGTGGCATAAATGTTGCCAATCCAAGCTCCGTTTAGCTTTGCTAGTAGAACGAAGATGGTATACCGATGGGGGAAATACTTATGCTACAAAGGTCGAGTTAGGGCCTCGGATAACAAAATTTGCTCCTTCATCCACACCTTCATTCATGACGTTCCTTGAAAGTTGATACATGACACCTCAACATTTGCTTTAGTAAAATATATTTTATTTTGTCATTTTCAATAATCCTATGATACTTCATATTAGTGTTCGGAGACCTAACTAACCCACTTAGATCCACCCATCTAACCCATCGCTCATCGCCCATCGCCCATCGCCTATCACCTCTTTTGGTGATTATAGTGTTTAGTAGCTTGTGACATGAGTTGGTTGTAAAGGATGGCCTAATATTACTATAGCAAAGGTAATGTCTCTAATTCTCTAATTCTTACTGCGATAGAACTAAAGAGTCTAAATCTTGCATTCTTAGAGTCAAGGTAGCTAGATCTTGATAAAGAGATTTCAAATTCGATGGAATGAAATATAGGCTACTTATGCATCATTCATATAAATGCACCTCTCTTCTAGTCAAGCCATTGACTAGCCCAACCAGAAACTAGACTTATATGAATTATATGGATAGAAAGCAATTGATCCAATTCAAATCCTATCTCCACAATATTTTTTTGTCTAAAAATTATATTTTTGGGTGTAATTCTAGCAAGGATCAGGTAATTGGATCTAACTATAAGAGGAATAGTTAGTATAAACAACTTCTTGGTTTTCGACCTCCTTAGCGACTACAAGCGCTCGCTTGATTAATGTAATGGTATATGTCGATTTGTGAAGGAATAGAGTAAATGAGAAAGAAAAATAGTGAATTTTATTTAAACCAATGATGAAAAAAGAATAGAATAAATAAACATTAGGACGTAAAATGGAATTCTATATACATTTTAAATAGGGACATATTCTATGGTTATGATTCTATCATATATGTCTTTTTTATTCAATTAAAAATCTTCAACTAAAATGCATCAATTTGCAATATTAGTACATGCACTATAATCTCGATGGTTCCTAGGTCAGAATTAGTTACTTGCTAGGATCTCCTTTTTTACGTCACTATGCCATCACAAGAGAGGGATATGGGGGCACATGACAAAAAGAAAAGAGTCGGTGGTTCGAAGTATCCTTTTCTTTTTCAAATTCAGTGAGCTGTACTATCAGAGCATATTCGAGAATATAAACGTTTTGCTCTTCAAATAGCTTACTCTACGCTTAGTCTTGAGAAGTGTATCAACATCGAATATTGTAGTATCGGATGCTAGATGGTCACATCTCATGGCCCTTATGGTAAGGTAGCTAAACATCATGGCAAAGTTGGAGGAAGTTGCCATTGTAAGGACAATAAGGAAGTTTCACGTCATAACCTTGCTAGCAGTAGAACAAGCAAAAGGAATATGCCTTGATTGCTTACTAAAAATTGATTTTTGTTTTTTTAAAAGCAAAGCTAAGTTTAAGTTTGCTTTTTCGATAGTTGTTTCCATCTTGGAATAGATATGATTATGCACTTGCATCTAGAGCTTATTAATATAGACGATCGATCTTTTTCATCTATTTGTTAGACTAATGTTTGATAGGAGTACTTATTTGGTAGTTCTAAAAATGCTTTTTTATACTATTTGATGCCATAAATATTGGCTATTCTGATTTATGTTCTTATTTATGCTATAGCAGACTTGGTCTCTATTAGGAAGCAAAGACAATGTAGAATTTGCTGATATGACCCTTTTGATCTAACTAAAATTATTGTTATAGAGTCTGTTATTAGCTTTATTAAATCTAAGGGTCATGTCATTCATATTCTATTTGGCATATATGTCACCGACTGAATCTAATTTTCATTTTGAGTAGTAAATATCGGTTGGAAACTATTATAATTTTTAGCATTTAAATAGTCGGCAAGACAATGTGGCATATATGTCACCAATTGAATCTAATTTTCATTTTGAGTAGTAAATATTTGTCAGGAACTATTATCGTTTTTAGCATTTAAATAGTCAGCAAGACAATGTGGAGATTTATTTTGACAAATGTTTCTTCTTGACTAGAATTAGTACTATTCCGAAGAATGCTTTTCCTCTCTACAAAGAAAACATATTACAATTACTGCAAATGATTATGATAGAAATTTGTGAAATAATAATGCTTTTAATATGTTATAAGGATGGCAACTGTAAGTGGTACCAATTTCTTTATGAATCTTATGTCAATATGATCAATCATTTGGAAGGTGAGTGCTAGCATTCATGACACCAATATCTAAAGGATACAGTTGTTAACATCAATGACTGTATATTAATTTCTTAGGTAATATATTAACCTGGCACCGTGGCATGTCACACTTATTACTTACCACAGTTTTGGTTCTGTTCATCAGAAAATATTATTGTTGACAAAAGCAAGCTTGATTTTCATCCTTCTGAACTTGAATATGGAGGTTTATGCAGTCACCAGATTATTACATTTAATGTGATGTATTGAATCTTGTAACTTATGGTCTGTCACCAGTCGGTTTCATTTTTATTATATTAATGTGCTAATTCGTTTTCTTGTATTTTCTATCTTTGCTCTTTCTCATGATTTTAGTTTGACACTACATTGTCCTAACCTTCATAGTTAATTCACTGTTTTTGTTCTTTTTGTATCTTAACAATATCAATAGAGAAACGAAGACATGATACAATGAGGATGGAGCCAATGCTTTTGGAAAGGGATGGGCGTGTATATTGGAAGCTAGACGGATATGGCGGTGGATCAAGCATTGTGCTTCAAGGTTGCTTTTCTCCTCCAGTCAAGTAGTTCTTTGTTCTATTATTATAGATTAGAAGTATTCCCTTTTAGTGCCCTTTTAGTGCATATGTTTTCTCCCTTGTTGCTAGATATTGGGAGCTGGGACTCAGTTTCGCCAGAAGATAAGTGGTTTGCATTTGATGAAGTCGAAGGAAACATAGTTGAGAGACGCATTACTTCTTTGAGGTACAAGAAGCACCTCCCTATGCATTTACAATTTTATGTCTTGCTTCTTGACTTTTATTATTTACTTGAATCATGATTTTGGTGATGTTTAGACCAAATTATTTTAAAAGTTTTATCCAGACATTTTAATCTGCATCAACTCGAGCATAGACTAAAATCCACTTGGTCATTATATGTTTCATATAAACCAAGGCATTCATTTTTCCATTGAATTGCCCCACAATGGAATTAGGATGGCGATGCTTGATTGACCATCCAGCCAAATAATTGTCAAAATCTAGACAGACTATCAGAAACTATTCTTTGGCTTTTCTCTCTTAAAACTCTTTCAAAGATCTTAAACATCAAAAATCAAAATACATCCTTCTTCACAGTTAGCTGAACTATGGATTCAGAAGCTGCAGTGAATCCTTTGATATTTTACCTAGCTTAGAACCTGGTTTGGCACTAAATGACTTGACAACACTGTCGCTAGAAGTTTAATCCATAATCACTTATTCTTCTGAGAAAAATATAGAGCACCTCATCATAACTTCATTAAGATCATTAAATTCAAAGTAAAACTCAAACAGCTACTAAATAGCAAAGATTTGAAACACACCATATCTATGCAGAACTTAGCATCCAAAATTCATGTCCACTCCAACCAAGTTGCAATAATTTCAGAGGCCAACAAGCCTTGTCAAACATGAGAAAAGTAGGCTCTTCTCTCTTCTTTGTCCTGGTAAACTTCCTGAAAATCAGTCTGCTGCAAATCTCTAATAATTCTATTAAAAAACTTCATGTTTGATTTTCAAGACCTATCTTGCCCAAATTTTGTCATACTAAAGTCTCCACCTAGAACTCAATACCCTTCAAAAAAACCTCTGACTGGATATATTTCATGTTTTAAGGCCAGTCTATCAGCTGATTCAAATGGCTCACACATATTAGACAGTATTCATTGAACTCACAGACTTCAAGAATTTCAGCTACACAGAGACACAAGCTTTCCCTTTCACCTGATCCACACACTCAATCCATTGATCAAACAAATCAGTCAACAACCCCTCAGAAAAGCCCACTGCATCCATACATGATTGCTAATTAGGCTAGCTGAATGCAGTTGAACCTGATCAAACAACAATTACAGTTTGTAGCATTGGCTCAAACCAGATCTTTAATAAATTGCCAGGAAAAAATTGAAATAACTCTTTCTGCATTCTATTAGATATGTATTTCTTTATGGATCATTGCAAGGGTGAGTGTTTAGTCTCACATCAATTATGTATTAGAAAGATATTGCGTAATCATGCAAGATCAAGAAACTCAAATAATACTTTCTACCTAGTATTTTTAAGTAAGGCCTTGGGTTGTGATAATCATACTTATATTTTTTTAATGTCAGATGTTTGTCTAAGCAACAGATCACGTTATTGTCACTTTTGCATGTCTTGCCATATTTATATCCATCTTGCTCTCATTGACACAGAAAATACATTTGTACCTTCTTATCCATGCTCAATTATGGCCAAGTTAGTAATGTGGGATTTCTGATATATGTTTAGGAAGCAAAGATCAAAAAGGGTCAAAAGATCGAAAGATGAATAGCTGGATGAATGAAGTGAAAAGACTGAATGTGATTGTTCTACCAATCATATATCTTCAAATTGCTCAGTTGAAGGTATTCTACAACTCCAGATTGCTTCATTGAAGGTAATCAAGTGAAATAAAATTACAGGGACTGGTGCAACTGCAGAGCGCGGTGGTCAATTACAATCCTATTTAACACCCAATCCTTCTGCAAGTCCAATGCCTACATTTTGGTCGCTGGTTGGCACATATCTCAATGCATTCACTTGGGAGACCAGCATTATCCCTAAAACATGAAAAAATAAATGAAGGCCTCCTAGTGATGAAAATTCAGGCTGGGTGAACTAAGGCTTGCGTAGTGATCACGCCATTTGTTTAGCAATCAAAATTCTAGGTTCAGGCCTTATGGTACATCTCCAAGAATTTGGACTTTGGTTATTATAATGCAGGTGGTCTACCTCTCCTTTCTCTCTCTCTCTCTCTCTAGTTATATATATATATATATATATATATATATATATATATATAATTTATTTTTTAAAAAAATCGATCACTGACAGCACTAGCACCAAATCTACATCCATACATCAAACATCTCATGCGCACAGAACCACGGGGAAAAAGCTAAAGCTAACAACTTTTTACCTTTTTCATATGGATCAAATATCAGGTGATTGGTAAGATAGGGACAATGATGGCCGATGATTTGATCAACATGCCAAACAATTCTTTCTTGTTGGACGACAACTCAAGGTAAGATCGACAACCCAACTATGATAAAATTTCTTAATCTCTTTAAAGATTTCATTTTTTTATTAAAAAAAAATCACATCTATAACAGCTAAATGAAGGAAATTATTAATAGTAAAAAATCAAAAACTAATTAATTGCAGCATATTCTCGTTGGACGACATGTCACTGTTAGTGCTGGACATCAACCTTGCTGACGTGGAGCCGGCGCCGCTCCATAGATTGACAGATTTTTCCCTCCCTTTTTTTCCTTTTTCTTTTCATTCACAAAAGAAAGGGAAAGTGTAATGTAATTTTTTGGTGCCATTTTTTTGGATGCTCAGAAAAATGTAATTTTTTTGCTTTTTTTTCCTTTTTTAAAAATCTCATTGATTTTTTCTGAGTCAAAAGGTGTGTCCTTTGGAGTTGGGTTTTGCTGGAGGGTTTGCTACTTTGCTTGTAAAAAAGAGAATTTTTTTAATCTTTTATTTTATAAATTGCAAATGAGAGAGATGGTTTGCAATTCTTGTATTATTTATTTTCACAAAAAAAAAATGTCTAGTGCCTGTTGATTTGGCATCTCACTTGTTGATGGATGGCATAATTTTTGTATCTGAGTGGATAAATTCATTTGAGATAACTTATAACATGAAACTTTAATTGTGGTATGCTGTTGTTCGTGTCTCTATTTATTTTCTGTAGTTGTTAGAATGTGGTGCTAACCATGTAGACCCAATTTACATGGTTTATCCCATATTTATGTGTAAAGCATTTAGCCATGAGATGAGCTTCATAGCACTCTATAGATCCATTAGATCAAGGTTTGATTTTATAAACCTATTTGTGCCTAATTGCAATCTTTCTAAAAGATAAATTAACCAAATCCCATGCATCAGTTTTATCTAAAACCTGCAATTTCTCAACCATTGTTTGCTGCCAAATAAGATTAGTACTAATCATATGATAAGATTCGGATTCATGTAAATAAATATGAGTAGAGAAGAAATAAAAATTATGAAGATGTATAGAGGGTGCCCTAACCAAGTAGATTGAGGCACAGGAAGGGATGGTGTAGTGCTAGAAGAACTAAGGTGATGAGAGGAATTACTTGTAAGTTCATCCAATGAAGGAGATATCTCAGGAATGGTCGTGGATGCTCAGGAGAGTCTAAAGCGTATACAGAACAGGAATTATATTGGAGTCATCAGGAAATAGTTCTATAAAAGAGTCAATGAAGAATGGAAGAGCTGTGATAATAGATGAATAAAAGTATGATAGGGAAGAAAATATTTGATGTTTCCAAAATATAATATGTCAAGAAGTAGGAAGCTGATTGGAGATAGGATCTCAATATTGATATCGTTTTTGTTTGACCCCATTCCCAAGATAACGGCACTGTCTAGTGCAAGGCTCTAATTTAGTGCATTCATATGGTTGGAAAAGAACAAAGCATGTATAACCAAAAACATTAAAGCAACTATAATCAGGAGGTCTTTCATACAAACTCTCAAATGAGATTGATCATAAGGGTTGTAGAAAGTAGACGATTAATTGTATAGACAACCGTAGCCCCCAAAAGCATTCAAGATATATTGCAGAAATGAGCAAAGCACAAAACCTATCCAAAATATGCCAATATTTTTGTTCAACACACCTATTTTATTATGATGAACTCAAATAAAAACATTGACAAAATAGCCTCGTGCTGATGAAGAAAATTAAGGGATTCTTTGTCATTATATTCTATGGTATTATTGAAATGTAAAACCTTGATAGTACAAGAAATCTAGGTTTTTATTATATTAGCAAACTTTTAATAAATTTAAGTTAACTTAGATCCATTATGAATCAGATAAAGCCATGCAAAATGAGAATAGTCATCAACAAAGATGATAAAATACTTTGCCCCTTCCCCCTCCCCCCCTCAGGTGACCAAATTGTAGCATAAGGAGATGGCCCTGAAACATCAAAATGGATTAAATTAAAAGGTACTGAAGATAAGGAATCACTTTTATTAAATGGTAAGATTGTTTTGCAAGTTGACATAATACACAGTCAACATGTACGACTATTTATACATGACCAAATTGACCACTAGAAACTAAGAAATATAAATGACACAATGAAACATTCCCCAATCATGAATGCCAAAGACCTAGGGATAAGTTGGTTGTCATTACATGACTCATGAATATTATGTTCTTGAATTATATGTAAGTTTTCTATATATTTTAATTTTAAAATATTTTTTTAAATTACATGATTTAGTTGATTGATTCAGTGATTGTAGCAGTGAATCGATGATCCAACAACTTAGCCAAGTCAGGCTCCTATTTGGATATATTAAGTATGATGATTATGATAGGACTACAAATAAGTTGCGGTGGATCAAGGCCTGCTTGATCCTGACTTAGACCCAAATTATTAACTAGCTAGATTGGATCAAGTTGATCCCATGAAAAATATTTTAGATCTAATTGGTCATTTGGATTTGATTAGGGTCAAGTATGACATTGACCAAATCTACAATGTTTGTATTTAGATTTAGTTTATAATTCAGGTTAGGCATTTGGCTATTACCTAAACATAATATAGCTACCTATTTATAACTTAAAATATAATATGTAATATTTAAATATAAAATTATAAAAAATTTTGAATAAAACTAAAGCACTGCTAACCTAAATATGAATTTTAATTTATTTAAGATAATAATCCAATGAACCTCAAAAATTTGAATTTTAAAGAATACATATTGATATATTTGGGAACATTGTAAATGTTAAATAAACAGTAAATATTTATATTTAATTAAATTAGGGTAAATGAGAGAAGATGAGGCTATTAGAATGAACAAATAGGAATTAATTTAATTGAATTGATGAATTAGAATAGATACATAGGAAGAAAGAAAAAGAGTATCACATGATCAAGAGTTTTGTTTCAGTTCAGCTCGTGTAGGGATATTTTTCTCGACTCAAATTAGACATGCATGATATATGGACTTGATTGGGTTGATTGAGGTTTGATATTTTAAAACCTTGACCCAACCTTGTTTCCAATTCAGACCAAAATTTTTGACCCCGAATCAATTCATATGTTTTCAAAAATAGATTAGACCAGATTGGGTCACTAGTGGGCTAACCCATTCACATCTATAACTTGGGGGAAAAAATGTAGGATATGCCTTTTCTCATTAAAAATGGTTATATAGCTACATGATGGTAATTGTAGTTATGAGGTGATTTTTTTTGAGATAAGAATAGGTGTGTTAGATCAAATACTTCTATGTTTTCTATTTCATATGTATATATATATTTTACAACTCCATGATGGTAAGTGAAAAATTACTTTCAAGTCACATATTCATAAAAAAATTTATTCATGAATCCTTTTCTATTCTTAAATTAAATTCATAATAAGTTATGATGTCCTTGAATTAAAATATTCTTTTTCCCCCTCAAGTTCTATCAAAGAAAAAAATTGATACCGAAATACTTCAATCTATTGTAAATAAGTTTATCGACCAATATATTTAGGAAATTAGTAAGTAATGATTAAGCAAATCAAGTTTGAGTGGTTGAATAGGGTGTTAGTCTAATGACGAGTTAGTGGTTTGATTTGTTGACATAATTATCTTTGAGGAGTTTTATTTTTGGCTCTTTAAAATTTGAAAAGAAAATAGATTGGAGGACTTTTGAATTCATAAAAAAGGAATGTTTCTAGGTCCCAATTCATAAAATTACATATTTACTCTTGAATAGAAAAGTAAATAAAGAGCAAATGGATAAAATTATCTCTTTCCCTCAATAAAAAATATGTGGTTGCCTACTAAGAGAGAAAACATAAAAGTAAACTATTCTATACATAAAATCTTTTATTGACTAAAAACTTCAAGCATTCATTATCCAAAAATTATAAAGAATTAACAATCGACCCGTTCAATAAAAAGTCTGAAATTAAATGACTTTGGACCAATTAAATAGGTAAGAAGGTTTGGATGAGACTAAAATAAATTGATAGTGGGTTTGCTTTATATCAAATATTTTTGTCCTACTAACCGGTTAGGTTGTAGATATCGATCAAGATCTATGTGCTCAATTAAAACCAAAACCAAAACCAAAACAAACAGGACCTTTTGGTTGTCAAAACTAGCTAAATATTAGCTAGGTGAGGATCTATAAAAAATCTTTTATTGATATACTCATTTAATCATCAAATACACTTACCAGATCCTAGTCTTTCATGCAATGCACCCTTATCTAGAAATAAGACCAAGGGGAGTGAACATGCTTGTCTGGTCTACCATTTGTATTTGTGTTTGTGTTAATTTGTACTGCATTTGGAATGCAACATTATGTCTCATTGGATACAAATACTTGGTTGTTGGCTTACACTTAGTGCAAAATTGATATGTATTCAAATTTTAAACAAAAAACATGTAAATAAGGAAAAAGTTGAAAAATAGATAAGCACTCATGACTTTGGAGACTTTAGGAATTATAGAAGGAGATGATTTTAAAAATTTATTAATTAAGGGTAACCTAAAAAACTATAATAGGATAACTTAAAAGTTTAAGGATACTATTGGATTTTCAAGTTTGGAGGAGTTGTTACAACGAAAAGAAAATAATTTGCATCCCACATTACATCTAGCAGTATGTTAGGTTCTATTTATTGGTATCTTGTCTAGCAAGATGTACTTTTAGCACTGCATTATGGTGGGATTTTTAATTTTTAAATAGGTGGAGTTATATTTGGGCTCCAAACAAACCATAAATGTGATGCAAACAACAAAAAAGCCCTAATTTTTTATCCTAAATTAATCTCCATATTTACAAATAGACTTGGTCAAAGCTAAGTTACTAGTTGGTCGACCCATTCACATCCATAACTTGGGGCCATACCTTATTATTAACCACATTTTTTAAGCTGCATTTTCATAAATAATATCTAATAATCATTTTTCTAGTTGTATTTAATAAAAAGGATATGTATAGTATTTTAAGCGCCTAACCGAATATTTAAGGCATGAATGATAACCACTGTGCACTTATATCTTTAATAAAAATTATATGGCTATAATTAAAAGAGAAACATAGTAACATATTGTACATATGGGATAAAAATCCTTTCTATTTACAAAACGCTTTCTAAAGGTAGGAAAAATAAGTCTATTTGTTTATTAAAAGCAAGAAATTAAATGAGTTTGGACCAATTAAATAGGTGAGAAGGTTTGGGTGAGACCAAAATAAGTTGATTTTGGGTCAGGATCATGTCAGCATTTCATCATAGTTAGCTTGAATTACGCCACAGATCATCAATCAAAACCAAACCAAAACCAAAAACCGTAATAAAACCAAAACAAAAACCAAAATCAACGCCAAAACCAAAACCGACGCGACCCATGGTCGTCAAACTAGCTGAATACCAAAAAGGTGGCGACTCACTTTGTACCAAGTCCTGACACCTCCATTTAACCACCAGATTCACTAGCCCTGACCTTAAATTCTCATGCAATGCACGCTGGTCTCGGGAGCTAAGATCTGGGTGGGCTTAACTTTCAAGCATGGGAACGCCACCACATCTCCCAAATAACGTCTCTGGGGAACAAATCAACAGGCACCATTTGAACTAGCGAAACAGAAGAAGAATATAACCCCCCACCTCGACGACATCGCCTCTCCAAATCCACAACCTGCCAATCGCCACCGTCGCGGGTCTTTATAATCTCCACTAGTTCCATGTGCCACCACTCCCAGATCCAACACAGTGGGCCACGTGAACATGGGAGACCACCGCAGGAGGCGGGCTACGTCCGAGGAGTCCAAGTACCGCCATCGTGTATATATTCTTTGTGTATATATATATATTTCATCCATCGATCCCCGGAAAAGCTCGAGGTTTACCACTCGCCTCCCTTTTCTCAAAATCCTTGCCCGCGTGTGTCGCCGTAAGAGGAGACGATGGCCTCCCTGAAATTGCATGAAGAAGGGCAAGCCGTGCAACATGAAGTTCCGCGCCGCATGCCCTCGATAACAGTCGTCACCCTTTCGTATTTTCTCTTGCTTTTTTTTTTTTTCCCCGAAAAGTTCTGCTCCCGCCCCATCTTTTGATTATTTTTTGATTCATTGAGTCGAGGCTAATGGCGTTGATTTGCTCTGCTTAGATATGCGGAAAAGGCAACAGAGGCCGTGCGTTGAGAACCGGGGCCTCCCCAAATGCCGTGGACTTTCCGCAACCGCGTCTCAGAAATATCTTCAACCCCGAATGCCTTCTTATTTTTATCTTATTTTATTTTTATTTTAATACGTAGTTCTCCTTCCTTTCTGCCAAAATTTGGTCATACAAAAGAAGAAGAGAGGCAGCAACTCCATCGTATTTCTCGCCTACACCTGCGAGGCCAGGCTCGTTTCCGAGTTGCTGCAACGTAAGATCTGAAGTCGCGGAAGCAACCAATGTGAGTTTTTAATGTTCTATTGATTTTTTTCTACCGATTGCTTTTTGTTTGAAACAACCATGTCATGAGGATGCAACAACCTTTGATTTGCAGCAGGGTGCATCGTCGACACCGACCGGCCGAGGTATCCGGCTGCCAAAGCTTCTGACCTTTCAACGGATGGCATCGCCTCGCGTACCCTCCAATGATCGTACGATGATCAGCAAAGAATTTAGAGGAAACGAGTGCCTTGGCGAACATAGGAATCCCGAGATTGTTCTACTCAAGGCACTCCATCGGGACAAATATCATTGGAGTCGACATGCCGGCGGAGGACTTTGGACATGCCTTTCAGCTTCTTAGAGTTCTGCAATGCATTTTCCAAGGTATGATCTTTGATTAGCGATCGACATTAAAGCTACCATCCCTTATTTCATCGCTCATATGTGTTGATGCTTTTGCCGGGATTGTTCCGATGTCAAGGATTTGGGCTTCTCGATGTCCACTATATTTTTTCTGGCGATAATCGCCTAGGAAATTTCGTTTTTTGTTATCGCCGAGTCACGGCATACTGATCTAATTCTGTTCGTTACCTAACATATTGTAGCTCGATAGCCTAGGTTACCTTTCTCTAGCACGGACAGGCTTTAGATCCTTGTGATATATTTTTGAACATGATGCATCTTCGGTGTTCTGATATAAAGGAAGGGGAACTGAGTTCATCATTCAAGAACTCAAAGGAGATCCGGATGCCCCGCAAGAACAATCGCCGAGCGTCCACCTCCACATCAAGCTGTTCTCTCTCATCCATGAGGACAAGGGAGAAGAGTATGCCGCCCGCGTTCCTTCTCACATCAAACATTTCATTTCACTACTCGTTTATTCTTAGCCCATTATGGCAGTTTACTCGATTTCTCTTTCTTGGTTTTTGCGGTGGCCTCCATCGTCTCCCCGTGTCAAGATTCGTGGGTTCCGGTTGCTTGGCAGATTGATCGGCGAATCTCAGATCGCTCGTTGGAGTTCTCCTTGCTAAACAAGGGCCCGCAGTGATACGATGATTTGAATCTATTCGCGAAGCTTAGAGTCTTGAATTTCTCTGCATTTGCAGGCTCTTGGCACCGTGTAAGTGTTAATATTATTTCCTTACTTAGATAACGTAACTTGACAAGCTCTAATAAACTTATCTTTGTCCAGGCGACCGAGGAGTTGGATTTACGAAGAAAATTTGAAATTCGATTCCAGAAAAAAAGGAGGCCAAACAAAAGTTGCTGCGGCTAAAAGAAAGGTTTTTGTTTCAGTTGCCATGGCTTTTATTCACTTCTCAGCCAGGGATTCTAATCGGATTGTTTATTAGAATGCCGTTTGTGTGCAAAAGAACAAGATCCTGAGGAGAGGCTCAAGGATGAAATAGCCAAGGCTTCGCCTCGTCTTCGGGGAGAAGGGAGTCCACTTTCAAGCCTCGAGCATGACAATCTTATTTTACCTATCAGACTGAGAAGGCGAAAGCTCATGCAGAGTTGATGTAGTCGATGGAACTTTCAGCTAAGAGTATGTCTAGATCGTATCTCCTTTGTTTACTCGTTCTTCCGAACTACATATGTTTCCTTCCGCGTCTTTTTGCATTGAAGATGAGCTTTGTTAATTATGTACCCACATTCTTTGTTAACTATATACATTGAGCTCACTCCGAAAGTGTATTTAGCATTCTAGAGTTACTGGATGCAACATCTAGTTCGTTCAATTTTATTCCCCGATGTTATACGTTGTAATAATCACAACCACAACTATTGATATTTTTTCTAGTCTTCATATCAATGAATGAGATTTATTTTTCATGACTTCTGTTTTGCTTCATTGCCTATGCTTTGAGAAAGAAGCATTATGGCCTGTTTTGCTTGTTTTGCTTAAGAAGGAGTGTGGGGAAGGGCAGAGCCTAGGGCCTTAGGAGGAGATTCCTAAGACTTAGAACAAAAAGAAAAGAAAAAAAAAAAAAATTGAAGGCTGTGTTTATAGATGCCCCAAGAAAGTTTATCTGAAAGGACTCTTTATAAGGCGTGGTTCTAAATAAGTCTCAACATTAGAAGAAATTCAGCCCTAGTAGAAAAATTGTTCCGATTAATAGGCTAATTCTTTATAAAATAAGATTATTACGGGAGAGACTCGGTTAAACTTAGGTAGAGTGATTGTTACGAAGGAGAATTTGATCCTTATATTAAGGTTTCTCTCATCTCATTATCATCTAATTCTCCCATGTATCATCACTTCCGATCAAGCCATTAAACTGCACTTCATTAATCACTTGCCCCCCATTCTCCATTGAGCTTAACCTTATGTTAAGTAATGAAATTAACTTCATTTTTTTAGGACCGGTCTGAGCTAGATTTAGGGTCCTTTTACGTAGTTAAACCATCAAACAGCTTATTTTTTAAGCCTACATTTTAGTCATTGAAACAGGCCGTTACAGAGCAAGCTAGTGCCTAGTAGGTTAGCACCAAACTCAGAACAGCTCATTAACACTCTATTTTTGACTCTAAGTTGGACCGAGCCTAAGTGGTTCGTTAGCTTTAAAGATTTGTAAATAATTACTTGGTTAGCTAACCTCGATTTTTGAGGAGGGTTACCTATAATCATAAAATTAATAGTTTATGCAAAAGGCTTTAATTTAATGCATATCTAATGTTTTGAGGCACTTAATAATTATGGATAATTGTAAATCATAATTATTATGCATAATGGTCGGCTACCTTGAGAATTATACTGGCGATTTTGTCACTTGGGAGGACGAGTAGAGCGTTTATTAAGCCAGACCATCATGAACGATCACCTCGCTCTCGAGCTAGAGGATGCCATATAGTAGCTTGATATGGGATGGCTTTAAAGTAAAGTGTTCCATCCAGACTCACCCCTGCTATCTATAAAAGGTTAGGGGGATCAATCATTTTTTTTCAACTCAATTTATTGCTATTATTTGGCCTATATTACTCGCCCTACTCAGTGGTGAATCCTCGGTTCTCATAGGTCGGCTTTAGGTAACCTCTCTTTTTTTCATCTGCTCAGTAGCTAGGCCTAAGTTTCTTTGAAGATCCATAGAGTCAATTAGGTTTAAAAATTAGATCTTATCTAAATTTTAGGTTGGGTTTGGATCTTATATTTTCAACTCAAGTCGGTCATTATATCACTACCTCTACTTGAAGTTGAGTGCAGTCAGGTTAACTTGGATTGCACCACTACTTCTAAACAAGTTGATTACTTGAGTGAGAACTTTGCTTAGGATCTTTCAAATATGACTGATATTGAGTTGTGGAAAATTGTAAGTGTCCTCCTCAACCATGATGGTTTCCATGGAAGTATTGTAGCATGATTTATGAGATTATTATTTACTGTTCCATATTTCTACCCATTAAATAGTAATTTTTAGATTTTAAGTATCCTTGATATAGTAGCAAGATTGCTCCATCATGATCGAGGTATTATAGATTTGAAATACGAAAATAGCTTCCTCACACTTAAAGGCAAGGTTGCATACATTTGTCTCATGCAATGGATCACCTTTTTCTCAAGTATGCCTCAATTAATTTGGATATCTAGTCAAAGTGAAGATTTTCTTCTCTAACCTTGTTGCTTCTCGTAATAAATGTATATTGGGACATAGATTTTAATTGGCAAAATCTTTAAAACCTATTGAAAATTTAAAAAAGAATATAGAAATTTTAAGAAAAGTTCTAGATAAATTAGAATAAATAATACAAGATAATTGATATAGTAAATATTATGTATCAAATTTCTAGTGGGCATAATCAATATGGCAAGGCAATTGTCAGCTCGACATTCTACTCACATGAGTTACTAGCATGGTATTTGTTGTATACAATCTTTGACATACCATAATACTCATGCATGCTAAGTTGGCCATGCACCAAGATATACCACCTACATGTGATATATCAACACTTGACATTCATTTTCTCAAAATTGTAATATCTAGTTGGATTTTATACAATGAAGATATAAATCTATATCAAAATGACAAATATAAATTTCTTTTAATTAATGCAAACATATTAGACAACTCTAGTGTAAGCAAGTCTAGAATAATTAGAAAATAGGAGGCTATATAGTTAGATTGCAATAGAGGGAAAAGAGTGCTCAAGAACACATCTCGAATAATAGACAATATTAGAGGCTACCCAATTTGTTGCACCATTAGCCTCTTGATAGGTATCGATGGCCTATAATAATATGAGTTCTAGTGATCCTCTAGATGTGAGAGACTAATGAATGGATCCTAGTCAACTAAATCCAATCCATGTGATCTTCCAAATGTCGGAGAGTAATTGATGGATGTCGGTAGACCAAAATCTTGATTTTGATATCTAGTTAACCACGATTCTTGAGTGTCCATCCTACACAATGTAGATAGCTCATCAGGTTGAAGTGGCATGAATGAAGCCTTCCCCAAGTCCCTCGCAGCTATGTTAGGGGAACTAAGATAGTGTATAAATGGGAACCACTTGCATCTATAGGGGCCGTGTTAGGGGCTCTTATATCAAAACCTACTTCACCATCTACACCCCTATTCATGATGCTACTATCAAAGTTGTTTTTAAGGAAAATATGTTTACTTTACTAAAATACATTCTAGTTTGTGATTTTCAATAAACTCATGGTGATTCATTTGCATTTGTAGACCTAGTTAATCCACTTTGGTCCACCCATCTGACCCATCACCCATCACCTCTAGCAGTGATTGCCATGTTTAGTGGCTTGTGATATGGGTTTGGCATAAAGGGTGGCATAATCTCACTATAGTGGAGCGAATGGTTCTAGTTCTGACTAAAATGGAACCATCGAAGCAAAACCTCAAAGGCAAGGTGGCTAGATCTAATGGATTTGAAGGAGCAACATCGAATCTATGGGATTGGAGGCAAGATTTCTAGATCTCACGGCCCAAGTGGAGAGGGAGCTATATCTCATGACTTTGGAGGTAGAGGTGGTAATTGGGTCAGGATATGGGTTGGGTCGGATACATGTTAGATCAAAATTTTGTCAAGCTAAATCCACCATTTTATTAAATGTGTGAAAAATTCAAATCGAAACCTAATTATTTTATTGAATAGATAACCCAATCTAATCTACAACAGAATGAATCAAGTTAAACAGGTTAAATGGGTAAGCATTGCCACTCCTATTTAGAAGCTCCTTGCCACTCCTACTTAGAAGCTCCTTGCCTTACAGATGACAAGATGATGTCGGTTTGGGAAAGTGAGAAATGGGATGTCACATCTTAGTGGGTTGTTTTGAAAGTGGAGAAAATATATGTATTACAAGAAAGTGGAGAAAATAAGGCAATTATGTATGGATCCATTGACTTGTATTCAAACTAGGAATATGTGAGTCAGTAATGGCAATTATGTATGGGTCCATTGACTTGTATTCAAACTAGGAATATGTGAGTCAGCCATTACTGCAATTTAGTTCAAGTTAAGCAAGGTTTTTGTGAACTTTTTTATTTTGTGAAAATTTAAGGCATGAATGTAGATAACTATTATTAAAGAATAATCTTTTACTAAATATGTTCATCAATATACAACAAATATTACATACATCATGCTTCTTTTGTGTGTTAAGGTGAATATATTAGACAACTCTAGGGTAAACACATTTGAAATAATGAAAGAGGAGGCCATGATGTTGTATTGGAATATAGGATAATGAATCTTAAAGAATATCTCCCGAATGGCAAGCAATATGGAAGCCTACCTAATTTGTTGCACCATTGGCCTCTCGATAGATGTGGGTGGCCTTAAATGAGGCAAAAGTCTTAGTGATCCTCGAAATATCAGAGAGTAATGGCTAGACACTAGTAGACTGAATCCCTAATTTGGATATCCGATTAACTATAATTCTTTACTCCCCTTCTAACATAATGTCGGTAGCCTGCAAGGCTATAGTAGCATAAATTATGCCTTTCCAAACCCCTCTCAGCTCTACTAATAAAATTGAGACATCTTATAGATAAGAACAACTTACAGCAATAAAAGGTCATGTTATGGTCTCTGGTAACAAAACTTGCTTCACTGTCCGCACCTTTATTCATGATGCTTCCATCAAAGATGATTTTAAGAAAAAAATATGTTTACTAAAATAGGTTCTATTTTGTGAATTTTAATAATCTTTTGATACTTCATGTTAGTGTTTGGAGACTCACTTAACCCACTCAAGTCCATTCATTTGACCTGCCACCTATCACGTCTTGTAGTGATTGCTATGTTTAGTGGTTTGTGACATGGGTTGGGTGTATAAGCAAGCTCAATCCCATTGTAATGGAGGCAATTATGACTCTAGTTCTTATTGGAATAAAGCTAAGGCAGCCGGATGTTGTGCCTTTAGCAGCAAAATAATGGGATGTCATGAATTTGGAGGTAATGACATTGAATCTCAAAGGATTGAAAGCAAGATGGCTGGTTGTCTCACAACCATCATTGTGAGATAGCAAAATTTCATAGGTTTGGAGGCACCTTATCTTAGATCTACTGGGAGGAGGTGATGGGGTGATCTCCACCTCTTTTCCTAATTTTAGGTGGGGCATTGAGAAAGGAGGAGGAGGGTAAAGGGGATTGTTTTGGGAAATTGAGGAACAATATATTACATTATGAGAGGATGTTTTGGAAATGGAGAAAATACCGATGTTTGTGGAAAGTGGAGAAAATAAGGCAATTATATAGAAGGTTAGTTGACATGCATTCAAACAAGAAAGATGTGACCTCACCAACCCTATGATTTACTTTAAGTTGAAGGGTTTAAAACATTGCTTTGTATATTTAAGCAAAGTTTTAACAAAATTTCTTATACGTTGTGCAAAATTAGGGCATGAATGCAATCAAATCTTATAAAAGAATAATGTTTTACTAAATATATACAACAAATATTATATATATATATATATATAAATATATCAATATCAACAAATCAAACATGACTTTTTTTTGTAAAAGTGGAGGTAACAAATAACTTTATTTTATATAAACACATCTTGCATGATTAGAAAAGAGGAGGCTATGGATCTTTTTCGAAACGTTGAACAAAGAGCCTCAAAAAAATAGCCAAATGATTAGTAATATAAAAGGATGTCCTATCCGCCACATCATTAGTGTCCTATAAGTGTAGGTAGCCTTGAATGAGATAAGTGTCCTGCTCATCCCATAAATATTGGAAAAAAATGAATGGATGCTAGTAGACTGAATCTAGAAAAAAATAAAATTTTTTAGAACTGATAAAATAATTTTGATGAAAAGTGTATCACAAGAGAATCATCTATTTTATAGTAAAGAAAAAAATAAAAAAAATTAAAATGGTATATTGCCGCTCTTTTGAAAGGTTTTTTTCACCAACTATTCTCTTGCAAGCATAAAATGAGATAGTAGAGTAAGAGGAAAGAGTGATATAATCGTGCTTATTAGCCGTATATTAGTTACACTCAACATATAGGATTTTGATTGGATTAGATCTTTCGTTTTGAAGAAAGGCTTTAGACCTAGCAAAGAGAATTCTAAGCCTTTGTGCGAGCAAATGAAGTAAAAACAAAATAGGTATTTCTTGCTAAAGTTTTCTTTGCTCCTCTCTAGAAACAAATTGATCATGATGAGCATTAAATGCAATCCACATCAGTAGGTGTTATGGTTAGTCATCAAACTCAACATTTGGATATCGAGCTAACCATAATTCTTGAGTCTCCCTCCGACATAGGTGGATAGCCTAGAAGGTTGTTGTGGCATGAATGTTGCCATTCGAAGCTCCTCTTAGCTTTGCTAGTAAAACTAAGATGGTATACCGATGAGGGAAATACTTGCAGCTACAAAGGTCGAGTTAGGGCCTCGGATAACAAAATTTGCTCCTTCATCCACACCTTCATTCATGACATTCCTTTGAAAGTTGATACATGACACCTCAACATTTGCTTTAGTAAAATATATTTTATTTTATCATTTTCAATAATCCTATGATACTTCATATTAGTGTTGGGAGACCTAACTAACCCACTTAGATCCACCCATCTAACCCATCGCCCGTCGCCCATTGCCCATCGCCTATCACCTCTTTTGGTGATTATAGTGTTTAGTAGCTTGTGACATGAGTTGGTTGTAAAGGATGGCCTAATATCACTATAGCAAAGGTAATGTCTCCAATTCTCTAATTCTTACTGGGATAGAACTAAAGGGTCTAGATCTTGCATTCTTAGAGTCAAGGTGGCTAGATCTTGATAAAGTGATTTCAAATTTGATGGAATGAAATGCAGACTGTCTGCTACTTATTCATCATTCATATAAATGCGCCTCTCTTCTAGTCAAGCAATTGACTAGCCCAACTAGAAACTAAAATTATATGCATTATATGGATAGAAAGCAATTGATCTGATTCAAATCCTGTCTCCACAATATTTTTTTGTCTAAAAATTATATTTTTGGGTGTAATTCTAGCAAGGATTAGGTAATTGGATCTAGCCATAAGAGGAATAGTTAGGATAAATAACTTCTTCATCTTTGACCTCCTAAGTCACTACAAGCGGTCGCTTGATTAATGCAATGGCATGTGTCGATTTGTGAAGGAATAGAGTAAATGAGAAAGAAAAATAGTGAGTTTTATTTAAACCAATGATGAAAAAAGAAGAGAATAAATGAACAATTAGGACGTAAAATGGACTTCTATAGTGTATAAAACAAAATATACATTTTAAATAGGGACATATTCTATGGTTATGATTCTATCATATATGTCTTTTTTATTTCGTTAAAAATCTTCAAGTGAAATGCATCAATTTGCAATATTAGTACCTGCACTATAATCTCGATGGTTCCCAGGTCAGAACTAGTTAGTTGTTAGGATCTCCTTTTTTACGTCACTATGCCATCACAAGAGAGGGATATGGGGGCACAAGACAAAAGGAAAAGAGCCGATGGTTCAAAGTATCATTTTCTTTTTAAATTCAGCGAGCTGTACTATTAGAGCATATTTGAGAATCTAAACGTTTTTCTCTTCAAATAGTTTACTCTATACTTAGTCTGGGGAAGTGCATCAACATTGAATATTGTGGTATCGGATGCTAGATGGTCATATCTCATGGCCCTTATGGTAAGGTAGCTAAGCATCATGGCAAAGTTGGAGAAAGTTGCCATTGTAAGTACAATGAGGAAGTTTCACATCATAACCTTGCTAGTAGTAGAACAAGCAAAAGGAATATACCTCGATTGCTTACTAAAAATTGATTTTTGTTTTTTTAAAAGCAAAGCTAAGTTGAAGTTTGCTTTTTCGATAGTTGTTTCCATCTTGAAATAGATATGATTATGCACTTGCATCTAGAGCTTATTAATATAGAGGGTCAATCTTTTTCATCTATTTGTTAGACCAATGTTTGATAGGAGTACTTATTTGGTAGTTCTAAAAATGCTTTTTTATACTATTTGATGCCATAAATATTGGCTATTCTGATTTATGTTCTTATTTATGCTATGGCAGACTTGGTCTCTATTATTAAGCAAAGACAATGTAGAATTTGTTGATATGACCCTTTTGATCTAACTAAAATTATTGTTACAGAGTCTGTTATTAGCTTTATTAAATCTAGGGGTCTTGTCATTCATATTCTATTTGGCATATATGTCACTGACTGAATCTAATTTTCATTTTGAGTAGTAAATATTGGTTGGAAACTATTATTGGTTTTAGCATTTAAATAGTCGGCAAGACAATGTGGCATATATGTCACCGACTGAATCTTATTTTCATTTTGAGTAGTAAATATTTGTCAGGAACTATTATCGTTTTTAGCATTTAAATAGTCAGCAAGACAATGTGGAGATTTATTTTGACAAATGTTTCTTCTTGACTAGAATTAGTACTATTCCGAAGAATGCTTTTCCTCTCTACAAAGAAAACATATTACAATTACTGCAAATGATTATGATAGAAATTTGTGAAATAATAATTCTTTTAATATGTTACAAGGATGGCAACTATAAGTGGTACCAATTTCTTTATGAATCTTATGTCAATATGATCAATGATTTGGAAGGTGAGTGCTAGCATTCATGACACCAATATCTAAAGGATACAGTTGTTAACATCAATGACTGTATATTAATTTCTTAGGTGATATATTAACCTGGCACCGTGGCATGTCACACTTATTTCTTACCACAGTTTTGGTTCTGTTCATCAGAAAATATTATTGCCAACAAAAGCAAGCTTGATTTTCATCCTTCTGAACTTGAATGTGGAGGTTTATGCAGTCACCAGATTATTACATTTAATGTGATGTATTGAATCTTGTAACTTATGGTCTGTCACCGGTCGGTTTCATTTTTATTATATTAATGTGCTAATTCATTTTCTTGTATTTTCTATCTTTGCTCTTTCTCATGATTTTAGTTTCACACTACATTGTCCTAACCTTCATAGTTAATTCACTGTTTTGTTCTTTTTGTATCTTAACAATATCAATAGAGAAACGAAGACGTGATACAATGAGGATGGAGCCAATGCTTTTGGAGAGGGATGGGCATGTATATTGGAAGCTAGACGGATATGGCGGTGGATCAAACATTGTGCTTCAAGGTTGCTTTTCTCCTCCAGTCAAGTAGTTCTTTGTTCTATTATTATAGATTAGAAGTATTCCCTTTTAGTGCATATGTTTTCTCCCTTGTTGCTAGATATTGGGATCTGGGACTCAGTTTTGCCAGAAGATAAGTGGTTTGCATTTGATGAAGTCGAAGGAAACATAGTTGAGAGACGCATTACTTCTTTGAGGTACAAGAAGCACCTCCCTATGCATTTACAATTTTACGTCTTGCTTCTTGACTTTTATTATTTACTTGAATCATGATTTCGGTGATGTTTAGACCAAATTATTTTAAAAGTTTTATCCAGACATTCTACTCTGCATCAACTCGAGCATAGACTAAAATCCACTTGGTCATTATATGTTTCATATAAACCAAGGCATTCATTTTTCCATTGAATTGCCCCACAATGGAATTAGGATGGCGATGCTTGATTGACCATCCAGCCAAATAATTGTCAAAATCTAGACAGACTATCAGAACCTATTCTTTGGCTTTTCTCTCTTAGAACTCTTTCAAAGATCTTAAACATCAAAAATCAAAATACATCCTTCTTCACAGCTAGCTGAACTATGGATTCAGAAGCTGCAGTGAATCCTTTGATATTTTACCTAGCTCAGAACCTGGTTTGGCACTAAATGACTTGACAACACTGTCGCAAGAAGTTTAATCCATAATCACTTATGCTTCTGAGAAAAATATAGAGCATCTCATCACAACTTCATTAAGATCATAAAATTCAAAGTAAAATTCAAACAGCTACTAAATAGCAAAGATTTGAAACACACCATATCTATGCAGAACTTAGCATCCAAAATTCATGTCCACTCCAACCAAGTTGCAATAATTTCAGAGGCCAACAAGCCTTGTCAAACATAAGAAAAGTAGGCTCTTCTCTCTTCTTTGTCCTGGTAAATTTCCTTCCACAAAGGAAAATCAGTCTGCTGCAAATCTCTAATAATTCTATTAAAAAACTTCATGTTTGATTTTCATGATCTATCTTGCCCAAATTTTGTCATACTAAAGTCTCCACCAAGAACTCAAAGCCCTTCAAAAAAACCTCTAACTGGATATATTTCATGTTTTAAGGCTAGTCTATCAGCTGATTCAAATGGCTCACACATATTATGTCGGGCCCCTCCCCGATGGCATGATTTCTTATGAAAATTAGGTAGAGATCTACTAGTCTTTATACTAAGTACCATAAAGCCCTAGCGATCCCTATCCAATTGCCATAAGTTACATGCACAAAATGCTAAATCTGCTAAAAACTTTTGACATGCTCAATTCATTCATATTATTCATAAGATTACATCACAATTTATTTTATCTTGCTCAATAACATAAGACTTTCACATTTTTCAACACATGATTCCAGGCAATATAACTTTCATCACTATACTGCTATAAAGACCGTATGTACGAATCCATTCCACAATGACGGTCATTTCTCATAACCACCCAAGTTCAAAATACATCATGGGGTTACAGTTATACATATCCATCCATATCCATTTTAAATACATATACAATCCAAGTAACATAAGTCCATGACATCAATCAATTTATCCACATTTAGCAGCCCATATCAAAATCAGGCATCCAAGAGCCAACTTGCTAACTCTGATCTATAATCCAAAAATTTCAACAATAGAGGGGTAAGACATAAGTCCCAGTGACTGGATAGCCATCTAACAATGGGGAAAAATTGAGAACCCCATTTTAAAAACAAATAAGCATACTGATACAACATATCACAATTGATACAGAAATTTTTTCAATGAGATAAGAAAACTCATAAGTTAGCTTATGCTTCCAATAATGCAACTTAAATAAGATAATGCCACTTTTACAAAATTTCATGATGATGGGCTGGGTGTGCTATCACTAAGGTACATCCCTACAGTCGCCCTCCTGCAGGTGTACTCTCAGTGGATGAGTATACTGAGCGCCGAGGATCCCCGCACCATATGGCACCCCTCACATGTGCGGTTCACCCCAGGTGTGAGCTTGCCCCTTTTCCCTGTGCCTCCTGCTTGCCCTCTCCATGGGCCTATATCTCTGAGCCCCCTCAGGCTATATAGTAACCTAGCTCTTAACCGAGCTATGATTTTTGCCCCACTGGGCTGCTTACAATCAGCCCCACTAGGCTGATCTAGCTTGTACTCCCCCTGGCCTTGGGATCATAGTACGATTGAGTCGCAAGGAGGTGTCGGCTATAATAGTGTGTGCAATGCTCATGCTATGGCATAATCTACAGGGTAATCAACCCCATAGAAGGCCCCCATGCTCTTTATGCTTATGCTGTAAAAATACTCCAATATAAGTTTATAATTCAACATACAACCAGCTATACTTTCTTTGAAACATTGATATTCATGCATGCCCATGCATCTCTTTGAAACATAAATCTGAAAAGTAAATGTCATGCTTTACTGAAACATGTGTTTTTATCCAAACAATGCTTTTCATGAAGCTCTATACTTTGCTTTGAAACATGCTCTAGCCAATGTTTCCTTTTCTTTTCTTAAATTCATGCTTTGCTGAAACTCATGCTTTTTCTGAAACTTATGCTTTGCTGAAACTCACTTGGCTTTGAAACATGCTCTAGCCCATGTTTCCTTTTCTTCTTTTAAACTCATGCTTTGCTTTAAAATATGCTTTAAACCCATGCTTTGCTTTAGAACATGCTTTAAACTCATGCTTTGCTTTAGAACATGCTTTAAACTCATGCTTTGCTCTTAAACTCATGCTTTGCTTTAGAATATGCTTTAAACTCATGCTTTGCTTAAGAATATGCTTTGAGAATAAGATACATCATAACTGGGTTCTCATTTCCCATATTTAACTACTTGAAATACTATACTTAGCATAACATACTCTGATTTATAGCAAAATATCACTATGCTATCATAACACATTTCTCAAAGCTAGATGAGAAACCCACTCACCTTAGCTGCTAGCATACTGATATAGCTGCTATTTCTCCAGTTCTAGCTCCCTTGAACCAATCTCTTGGCATAAGTCATCATACATGCATTATTAGGGTCACAAGCACCAAGGGTTTCATGAAACTATGCATACATGCTCTATGCCTTCATATCTTAGCATAATACCCTTTAATCCTTAACATGCTTAAGGATTCACAATCTACACATGCTATCACCTCATTTGCCTCTAAATCATGAGATTTAAACATCATTCTTTAGCTTAGGGAAGTTTAGACTTACCTTAGAAAAGATGACTAAACCACCAAGCCTTTTTCTTTTCCTTTCCTTCCTCTTTTTTCTTTTCTTCTTCTATTCTTCTTTTCTCTTTCTTCTTCTCTTCTTTCCAACGGCTGGAACCTCTCCTCTTTCTCTCTTTTCTCTCCCTTTTCTTTCTCTTTTTCTCTCTTTTTTTCTCTCCTTTCATACGGCCGCTTAAGGACTAAGAAGAGATGGGTGGCCTTAAATGCTCTTGAAAATTTCTATTTTGCCCCTCTTTACTCTTAAGTCACGCTTTTCAAAGCCTACATGGCTCCCTTCTCTACCAAGTATTTTTGCCCCTTCAATTTTCTTTTCTATTTGCCCTTGATCAAATCCTCAAATGACTTTTTATCAAATTTCACTTTTGCCCCTGGTCAAATTTTAGTTAATGCCTCGGGCCAAATTTCTGTTATCACATAAATAACAGGGTTACCCATCTATTAGTCAGCTTGGATCACCTGAAACCGCAGTTAAGTGTGCTTGGGTGAGAGCGATGGGTGACCCACTGGGAAGTCCCTGATTAAGAGTGAAATTGGTCTCAAATCAAACCAACTCCACAGACAAAATTTTCACGGTAGTCAACTAACTTAAACAGTGAGCTTCAGGGAGTTAGCTAACTCTAGAGTCAGCTAACTTTAAAATCCCCTTTTTAGAAACTTATTTTCTTACAGGTTAGCTGACTCTAGAGTCAGCTAACCTCATAAAATCTTTTCTGAAATCCTTTTTAATGCATTCCAACCTCCAAAATTTTCATTCTAACCTCTCCCAAGGATCAAAAGCAACTAGTAGACAATGAAATCATTACAAAAACTTCAATTACAAGCCCAAATAACTGACTTTATTAGCTTTTTGGAAGGATCATGAGGAAAACTCAAAATAACTTCAAATTTCAGCTTTCACATCTTTTTAAGATTCCACTCAAATAATTAATACCAGAAGACTAAAATAACAATAAAAATATGCTTAAAATGAAATTACAAGTCTTCCAAGTTCAGGGTATTACAATCTTCCCCCTTTAGGAAATTTTGTCCCTGAAATTTAGCTATTTTCAACTTGAAACAAATGAGGGTACTTAAATCTCATCTGATCCTCTCTCTCCCATGTAGCTTCCTCTCTCTGATGGTTCTGCCACTGCACTTTAACTAAAGGGATTCATTTACTACGGAGCTATTTAACCTCTCTGCTCAAAATTTGCACTGGATCTATTACATAAGATAAATCTTTCTGTACTTCTATTGGCTCTAACTGAAGCACATGAGAGGAATCTAGCACATACTTCATAAGCATTGATACATGAAACACATTATGGATCTGAGAGAGTTATGGTGGCAAGGCCAATTTATATGCAAGTAACCCCACCTTCTCAATAATCTCATAAGGTCCAATGTATCAGGAACTTAGTTTTCCTTTCTTCCCAAATCTCATGATACCCTTCCAAGGAGACACCTTCAAAAATACTTTATCTCCTATTTCAAATTTTACATCTCTATGCTTCTTATCTGGATAGCTCTTCTGTCTATCTTGGGCTGTCTTTAATTTAGCTCTAATAATTCTAACCTGATCTGCTGTGAGCTGCACCAACTCTGGGCCTAGCAGCCTCCTTTCTCCTTCCTCATCCCAGCACACTGGAGTTCTACATTTTCTTCCATATAAAGCTTCATAAGGTGCCATATCAATGCTAGAATGATAACTGTTATTATATGCAAACTCAATTAATGGCAAGTGCTCATCCCAGCTACCTAAAAATTCAATAACACATGCTCTCAACATATCCTTCAGTGTCTGGATAGTTCCCTCAGATTGCCCATCAGTTTGAGGATGAAATGCTGTACTAAATCTCAACTTAGTGCCTAAAGCTTTTTGCAACCCTACCCAGAAATGAAATGTGAACCTTGGATCTCTATCTGATATAATGGATACTGGTACCCCATGTCTACTTACAATTTCATTTACATATAATTTTGCTAATCTATCCAAGGTAAATGAAATCTGAATAGGCAAAAAGTGGGCAGACTTTGTCAATCTATCTACTATCACCCAAATAGAATTATTACCTCTTCTTGTCTTTGGGAGACCCACAACAAAATCCACAGTAATGTGCTCCCACTTCCATTCTGGCATAAATAATGGCTGCATTTTGCCAGCTGGGCTTTGATGTTCTGCTTTAATCTCCTGGCACACTAAACATTTAGCAACATACCCAGCTATCTCTTTTCCTTCCATGCCACTAATAATTTTGCTTAATAGTTCTATACATCTTAGTGCTTCCTAGGTGCATTGCATAGGCTGAACTATGGGCTTCCTTCAAAATTTTCTCCTTTAATGATTCTACTACTGGCACGCATACTCTATTCTTAAATAACAAAATACCATCACTTCTAACTGAAAATTCTGATTGGGACCCATTCAGAACTAATTCTTTAGCTTTTTGCAATTGTGGATCCTGCACTTGAGCCTCTCTTATTTCCTCAAGCAACATTGGTCTGACTCTAAAATTTGCTAGCAAGGCTCCTGAATTATCTGCTGCCAGCTCTGTGTCTAGCTCTCTCAATTCTAACATTAGAGGTAATTGCACTGCTCTAATGAAAGCTAAGGTTGCTGTAGACTTTCGACTCAATGCATCAGCCACTATATTGGCTTTCCCTGGGTGATACTCTATAGTACAGTCATAATCTTTTATCAATTATATCCATCTCCTTTGCTTGAGATTCAATTCTTTTTGTGTTAGGATATACTTTAAGCTTTTGTGATCTATAAATATCTGGCATTTCATTCCATACAAATAGTGTCTCCATACTTTTAATGCAAATACTACTGCTGCTAATTCTAAATCATGGGTAGGGCAATTCTTTTCATGAGACCTTAACTGTCTAGAGATGTAAGCAATCACTTTCCCATTTTGCATCAATACACACCCCAAACCTTTGAAAGGTGCATCACTATATATCACATAATCACTGCTACTATCTGGGAGTGTAAGCACTGGAGCTGAAGTCAATCTTCTCTTCAATTCATCCATACTTTCCTGACATTCACTAGACCATTCAAATTTGGTATTCTTTCTTAATAGCTTTGTCATGGGAAAAGCTATAATAGAGAAGTTTTCTATAAATCTTCTATAGTATCCTGCTAAGCCCAAGAAACTCCTCATCTTTGTCTGATTTGTAGGTGCTTCCCAATTTACTATTGCCTCTATTTTCTGAGGGACTACCATAATACCCTTAGCTGATATCACATGTCCTAAGAAGTTAACCTCATCTAACTAAAACTCACTTTTACTCAACTTGGCATACAACTGCTTCTCCCTTAAGGTTTGCAACACTATCCTCAAATGCTGTTCATGATCCTCTCTGCTTCTAGAATAGATCAGAATATCATCAATGAACACTATCACAAATTTATCTAAAAATTTTTGGAACACTTGGTTTATCAATCCCATAAAAGCAGTTGGGGCATTGGTCAAGTCAAAAGGCATCACAAAAAACTCATAATGACCATATATGGTCCTGAAAGCAATCTTTGGTACATCCTCTTTCTTTATTTTCAACTGGTGATACCCAGATCTAAGGTCAATCTTTGAAAACACTGCTGCCCCCTGAAGCTGATCAAACAGATCATCTATCCTTGGCAATGGATAATTATTTCTAATGGTTATCTTATTGAGCTATCTATAGTCTATGCATAACCTCAAGGTACCATCTTTCTTTTTTACAAATAACACAGGTGCACCCCATGGTGAAACACTAGGTCTAATGAGCCCTCTATCAAGCAACTCCTGAAGCTAGACTTTTAATTCTTTCAATTTTGCTGGAGCCATTCTATAGGGTGCCCTGGCTATAGGTCTAGTATCTGGGGTTAAGTCTATACTGAACTCTATCTCTCTGTCTGGTGGCAATCCTAGCAACTCCTCAGGAAATACATCTGGAAATTCACGTACCATCGGAATATCAGATAGCTCTGGACCACTATCCTCTAAATTCACCGCATAAGCTAAATAGGCTCCATACCCCTTTCTTAGCATTCTGCTAGCTGTCAAAGCTGAAATCACACTTGAGGGCAACATTCTCTTTTCTCCTACAAAATAGATCTCTCTACCATCTGAGGTAGGAAATATTACTTTTTTCTTTGAACAGTCTACCTTGGCCCTATGTATTGATAACCAATCTATCCCCAATATAGCATCAAATTCTTTTAGATTTAATGAAATCAGATCTGCTAACAATTCTTGGCCCTCTACTAAAATGACACAATCTTTATACACCTGATCTGCAATGAAAGGTTTTCCTACTGGCACAGATACTACCAACTGACTACCCAATAAACTCACAGCTTTATCTAGATGCTTGATGAAATCTACTACTATGAATGAATGCATAGATCCAGAATCAATTAAAACATAAGCATCAGAATTACAAATGGGTAATATACCTGTCACCACATCTGGGTTGACCTGAGCCTCTTGCTTGGTCATTGCAAAAACTCTAGTTTCAGCCCTTGGAACACTAGGAATCATCCCTTGCTGATTAGCAATAGACCTCATCTGATTGGCTGAAGCTGGGATACTACTATCTCCCCTTCTAGTAGGCTGTCCTCTAGGTGCAACTTATCCTTGAGGATGATCGCTACTCTGCACTCTCTTGGGACAATCTCTCTTCAAGTGATCCATCTGACCACAGATATAACATCCTTTATTACCTCTCTTACATTCCCTAGAGTGCATCTTCCCACAGACACTGCACTGAGGTAGAGTTCTCCCACCACCAAGGGAGCGGCTCTGATCTTTTATCTCTTCTGCCACTCTACTACTAACAGCTTGAGACATCCCTCCATATACTGTTTTCCTCTGGACAAGACTAGATACTGACATAGATGCTGACCTTCTACCAACATCTGTAGGAGCTCTGTAACTGGAACCAAACTGTCCCGCTCTCTGGGGCTTCTTGAACTACTGAGTTCCTCCTGCACCAGAAAGGAAACTAGGTGCACCCCTTTTTGACCTCTCTTGCCTCCTACTAAGGAACTCCTTCTCTATCTCCTCTGCCCTGAGAGCCCCTTGCACCAGCTCAAAATAACTACCATAACACTGCATGCTGGTCTTAGCCTTAATTGAGAGATTTAATCCATCTTGAAATAGCCTACATTTCTCCCTCTCATCCACTACTAGGGCTTCAGCAAATCGAGACAACTCAATAAAGGTAGCCTCATACTCAGCTACAGACATCTTTCCCTGGGTTAAATTAAGAAATTCTTTCCTCTTCTAATTTCTATACACCTCTGAATAATATTGCTGATAGAAATCCTTCTTAAAACTCTCCCAGGTCACCTCCACCCCTTGTGGTTGTCTACTACTAACAGATCTCCATCAATTTTGTGCTCTTCCTTCTAACAAGAAGGTTGCTATACTCAGCTTTTGCTCCTCAGAGCACTTCATCACTTCAAAGACCCTTTCTATCCTCTAAAGCCAAACATCAGCCTGAATAGGGTCAATGGTCCCCTGAAACTCTAGAGCCCCCAACTTTCTAGCTCTCTCTACATTCCTTTCTGCTTCAAGATTTCTAGACTGAAGGCTGGAACTAGAGGTCACTGTTGCTACCATTGCCTGAGTGATCATCCCCACCAAATCTGGCATACTCGGCCCCTGAGCCTGTGCCGGGGATGGGTCCACTGGCATCGGGGTAGCAGAATGGGAATGAGAATTATGTATATGCTCCTGAGATACCTCCACCCCTGCACCATCAGATGGTGGATCACTAGAAAAGGCTCTACTAGGTTGGCCTTCCCTATCAAACTTTCTGGGCCTACCCCTACCTCTGCCTCTCTTTGAGGACTGCTCTCCATCCATTCTTGTCCTGGTAGAAACCATCCTACAAGACACAATTCATTTGATCAAGTTCATCATTCAAAACTATACTCACTTTGCTAGACTCATGCTTATACCCCTAGGATCTAATAACCTAGGGCTCTGATACCAAAACCTGTTGGCCCCTCCCCGACGGCATGATTTCTTATGAAAATTGGGTAGAGATCTACCAGTCTTTATGCTAAGTACCATAAAGCCTTAGCGATCCCTATTCAATTGCCATAAGTTACATGCACAAAATGCTAAATCTACTAAAAACTTTTGACCTGCTCAATTCATTCATACTATTCATAAGATTACATCACAATTTATTTCATCCTGCTCAGATAACATAAGACTTTCACATTTTTCAACACATGATTCTAGGCAATATAACTTTCATCACTATACTGCTATAAAGACCGTATGCACGAATGCACTCCACAATGACAGTCATTTCTCATAACCACCCAAGTCCAAAATACATCATGAGATTATAGTTATACATATCCAAGTAACATAAGTCCATGACATCAATCAATTTATCCACATCTAGCAGTCCATATCAAAATTAGGCATCCAAGAGCCAACCTGCTAACTCTGATCTGTAATCCAAAAATTTCAACAATAGAGGGGTGAGACCTAAGTCCCAGTGACTGGATAGCCATCTAACAATGGGGAAAAACTGAGAACCCCATTTTAAAAACAAATAAGCATACTGATACAACATATCACAATTGATACAGAAATCTTTTCAATGAGATAAGAAAACTCATAAGTTAGCTTATGCTTCCAATAATGCAACTTAAATAAGATAATGCCACTTTTACAAAATTTCATGATGATGGGCTGGGTATGCTACCACTAAGGTACATCCCTACAGTCACGCTCCTACAGGTGTACTCTCAGTGGGTGAGTGTACTGAGCGCCGAGGATCCCCGCACCACATGGCACCCCTCACATGTGCGGTTCACCCTAGGTGTGAGCTTGCCCCTTTTCCCTGGGCCTCCTGCTTGCCCTCTCCATGGGCCTATATCTTTGAGCCCCCTCAGGCTATATAGTAACCTAGCTCTTAACCGAGCTGTGATTCTTGCCACACTGGGCTGCTTACAATCTGCCCCACTAGGCTGATTTAGCTTGTACTCCCCCTGGCCTTGGGATTATAGTACGATTGAGTCGCAAGGAGGTGCCGACTATAATAGTGTGTGCAATGCTCATGCTTTGGCATAATCTATAGGGTGATTAGCCCCATAGATGGCCCCCATGCTCTTTATGCTTATGCTGTAAAAATACTCCAATATAAGTTTATAATTCAACATACAACCAGCTATACTTTCTTTGAAACATTGATATTCATGCATGCCCATGCATCTCTTTGAAACATAAATCTGAAAAGTAAATTTCATGCTTTACTAAAACATGTGTTTTTATCCAAACAATACTTTTCATGAAGCTCTATACTTTGCTTTGAAACATGCTCTAGCCAATGTTTCCTTTTCTTTTCTTAAATTCATGCTTTGCTGAAACTCATGCTTTTTCTAAAACTTATGCTTTGCTGAAACTCACTTTGCTTTGAAACATGCTCTAGCCAATGTTTCCTTTTCTTCTTTTAAACTCATGCTTTGCTTTAAAATATGCTTTAAACCCATGCTTTGCTTTAGAATATGCTTTAAACTCATGTTTTGCTTTAGAACATGCTTTAAACTCATGCTTTGCTCTTAAACTCATGCTTTGCTTTAGAATATGCTTTAAACTCATGCTTTGCTCTTAAACTCATGCTTTGCTTTAGAATATGCTTTGAGAATAAGATAAATCATAACTGGGTTCTCATTTCCCATATTTAACTATTTGAAATACTATACTTAGCATAACATACTCTGATTTATAGCAAAATATCACTATGCTATCATAACACATTTCTCAAAGCTAGATGAGAAACCCACTCACCTTAGCTGCTAGCACACTGCTATAGCTGCTATTTCTCCAATTCTAGCTCCCTTGAACCAATCTCTTGGCCTAAGTTATCATACATGCATTATTATGGTCACAAGCACCAAGGGTTTCATAAAACTATGCATATATGCTCTATGCCTTCATATCTTAGCTAATACCCTTTAATCCCTAACATGCTCAAGGATTCACAATCTACACATGCTATCACCTCATTTGCCTCTAAATCATGAGATTTAAACATCATTCTCTAGCTTAGGGAAGTTTAGACTTACTTTAGAAAAGATGGCTAAACCACCAAGCTTTTTTCCTTTCCTTCCCTTCCTCTTTTTTCTCTTCTTCTTCTCTTCTTCTTTTCTTTTTCTTCTTCTCTTCTTTCCCACGGTTGGAACCTCTCCTCTTTCTCTCTTTTCTCTCCCTTTTCTTTCTCTTTCTCTCTCATTTTTTTCTCTCCTTTCATACGGTTGCTTAAGGACTAAGGAGGGATGGGTGGCCTTAAATGCTCTTGAAAATTCCTATTTTGCCCCTCTCCACTCTTAAGTCACGCTTTTCAAAGCCCACATGGCTTTCTTCTCCACCAAGTATTTTTGCCCCTTCAATTTTCTTTCCTATCTTGCCCTTGATCAAATCCTCAAATGACTTTTTATCAAATTTCACTTTTACCCCTGATAAAAGTAGGCTCTTCTCTCTTCTTTGTCCTGGTAAACTTCCTGAAAATTAGTCTGCTGCAAATCTCTAATAATTCTATTAAAAAACTTCATGTTTGATTTTCAAGACCTATCTTGCCCAAATTTTGTCATACTAAAGTCTCCACCTAGAACTCAATGCCCTTCAAAAAAACCTCTGACTGGATATATTTCATGTTTTAAGGCCAGTCTATCAGCTGATTCAAATGGCTCACACATTTTAGACAGTATTCATTGAACTCACAGACTTCAAGAATTTCAGCTACACAGAAACAGAAGCTTTCCCTTTCACCTGATCCACACACTCAATCCATTGATCAAACAAACCAGTCAACAACCCCTCAGAAAAGCCCACTGCATCCATACATGATTGCTAATTAGGCTAGCTGAATGCAGTTGAACCTGATCAAACAACAATTACAGTTTGTAGCATTGGCTCAAACCAGATCTTTAATAAATTGCCAGGAAAAAATTGAAATAACTCTTTCTGCATTCTATTAGATATGTATTTCTTTATGGATCATTGCAAGGGTGAGTGTTTAGTCTCACAGCAATTATGTATTAGAAAGATATTGCGTAGTCATGCAAGATCAAGAAACTCAAATAATACTTTCTACCTAGTATTTTTAAGTAAGGCCTTGGGTTGTGATAATCATACTTATATTTTTTTAATGTCAGATGTTTGTCTAAGCAATAGATCACGTTATTGTCACTTTTGCATGTCTTGCCATATTTATATCCATCTTGCTCTCATTGACACAGAAAATACATTTGTACCTTCTTATCCATGTTCAATTATGGCCAAGTTAGTAATGTGGGATTTCTGATATATGTTTAGGAAGCAAAGATCAAAAAGGGTCAAAAGATCGAAAGATGAATTGCTGGACGAATGAAGTGAAAAGACTGAATGTGATTGTTCTACCAATCATATATCTTCAAATTGCTCAGTTGAAGGTATTCTACAACTCTAGATTAATTCATTGAAGGTAGTCAAGTGAAATAAAATTACAGGGACTGGTGCAACTGCAGAGCGCGGTGGTCAATTACAATCCTAGTTAACACCCAATCCTTCTGCAAGTCCAATGCCTACATTTTGGTCGCCGGTTGGCACATATCTCCTCAATGCATTCACTTGGGAGACCAGCATTATCCCTAAAACATGAAAAAATAAATGAAGGCCTCCTAGTGATGAAAATTCAGGCTGGGTGAACTAAGGCTTGCGTAGTGATCACGCCATTTGTTTAGCAATCAAAATTCTAGGTTCAGGCCTTATGGTCCATCTCCAAGAATTTGGACTTTGATTATTATAATGCAGGTGGTCTACCTCTCCTTTCTCTCTCTCTATCTCTAGTTATATATATATATATAATTTATTTTTTTAAAAAATCGATCACTGACAGCACTTGCACCAAATCTACATCCATACATCAAACATCTCATGCGCACAGAACCATGGGGGGAAAATGGTAAAGCTAACAACTTTTTACCTTTTTCATATGGATCAAATATTAGGTGATTGGTAAGATAGGGACAATGATTGCCGATGATTTGATCAACATGCCAAACAATTCTTTCTTGTTGGACGAACTCAAGGTAAGATCAACAACCCAACTATGATAAAATTTCTTAATCTCTTTAAAGATTTCATCTTTTTATTAAAAAAAATCACATCTACAACAGCTAAATGAAGGAAATTATTAATAGTAAAAAATCAAAAACTAATTAATTGCAGCATATTCTCGTTGGACGACATGTCACTGTGAGTGCTGGACATCAACCTTGCTAACGTGGAGCCGGCGCCGCTCCATAGATTGACAGATTCCCCCCCCCCCTTTTTTCCTTTTTCTTTTCATTCACAAAAGAAAGGGAAAGTGTAATTTAATTTTTTGGTGCCATTTTTTTTGGATGCTCAGAAAAATGTAATTTTTTTTGCTTTTTTTTCCTTTTTTAAAAATCTCATTGATTTTTTCTGAGTCAAAAGGTGTGTCCTTTGGAGTTGGGTTTTGCTGGAGGGTTTGCTACTTTGCTTGTAAAAAAGAGAATTTTTTTAATCTTTTATTTTATAAATTGCAAATGAGAGAGATGGTTTGCAATTCTTGTATTATTTATTTTCACAAAAAAAAAATGTCTAGTGCCTGTTGATTTGGCATCTCACTTGTTGATGGATGGCATAATTTTTGTATCTGAGTGGATAAATTCATTTGAGATAACTTATAACATGAAACTTTAATTGTGGTATGCTGTTGTTCGTGTCTCTAGTTATTTTCTGTAGTTGTTAGAATGTGGTGCTAACCATGTAGACCCAATTTACATGGTTTATCCCATATTTATGTGTAAAGCATTTAGCCATGAGATGAGCTTCATAGCACTCTATAGATCCATTAGATCAAGGTTTGATTTTATAAACCTATTTGTGCCTAATTGCAATCTTTCCAAAAGATAAATTAACCAAATCCCATGCATCAGTTTTATCTAAAACCTGCAATTTCTCAACCATTGTTTGCTGCCAAATAAGATTAGTACTAATCTTATGATAAGATTCGGATTCATGTAAATAAATATGAGTAGAGAAGCAATAAAAATTATGAAGATGTATAGAGGGTGCCTTAGCCAAGTAGATTGAGGCATAGGAAGGGATGGTGTAGTGCTAGAAGAACTAAGGTGATGAGAGGAATTACTTGTAAGTTCATCCAATGAAGGAGATATCTCAGGAATGGTCGTGGATGTTCAGGACAGTCTAAAGTGTATACAGAACAGGAATTATATTGGAGTCATCAGGAAATAGTTCTATAAAAGAGTCAATGAAAAATGGAAGAGCTGTGATAATAGATGAATAAAAGTATGATAGGGAAGAAAATATTTGATGTTTCTAAAATATAATATGTCGAGAAGTATGAAGCTGATTGGAGATAGGATCTCAATATTGATATCATTTTTGTTTGACCCCATTCCCAAGATAATGGCATTGTCTAGTGCATAGCTTTAATTTAGTGCGGTCATATGGTTGGAAAAGGACAAAGCAAGTATAACCAAAGACATTAAAGCAACTATAATCAGGAGGTCTTTCATACAAACTCTCAAATGAGATTGATCATAAGGATAGTAGAACGTAGATGATTAATTGTATAGACAACCGTACCCCCAGAAGCATTCAAGATATATTGCAGAAATGAGCAAAGCACAAAAACTATCCAAAATATGCCAATATTTTTGTTCAACACACCTATTTTATTATGATGAACTCACATAAAAACATTGACAAAATAGCCTCGTGCTGATGAAGAAAATTAAGGGATTCTTTGTCATTATATTCTATGGTATTATTGAAATGTAAAACCTTGATAGTACAAGAAATCTAGGTTTTTATTATATTAGCAAACTTTTAATAAATTTAAGGTAACTTAGATCCACTATGAATAAGATAAAGCCATGCAAAATGAGAATAGTCATCAATAAAGATGATAAAATACTTTGCCCCTTCCCCCTCCCCCCCTCACGTGACCAAATTGTAGCATAAAGAGATGGCCCCCAAACATCAAAATGGATTAAATTAAAAGGTACAGAAGAGAAGGAATCACTTTTATTAACTGGTAAGATTGTTTTGCAAGTTGACATAATACACAGTCAACATGTATGACTATTTATACATGACCAAATTGACCACTAGAAACTAAGAAATATAAATGACACAATGAAACATTCCCCAATCATGAATGCCAAAGACCTAGAGATAAGTTGGTTGTCATTACATGACTCATGAATATTATGTTCTTGAATTATATGTAAGTTTTCTATATATTTTATTTTTAAAGATATTTTTATAAATTACATGATTCAGTTGATTGATCTAGTGATTGTAGCAGTGAATCGATGACCCAACAACTTAGCCAAGTTTGGCTCCTTTCTGGATATATTAAGTATGATGATTAGGATAGGACTACAAATAAGTTGCGGTGGATCACAACATGCTTGATCCTGACTTAGACCCAAATCATTAACTAGCTAGATTGGATCAAGTTGATCCCATGAAAAATATTTTAGATCTAATTGGTCGTTTGGTTTTGATTAGGGTCAAGTATGACATTGACCAAATCTACAATGTTTGTATTTAGATTTAGTTTATAATTTAGGTCAGGCATTTGTCTATTACCTAAACATAATATAGCTACCTATTTATAACTTAAAATATAATATGTAATATTTAAATATAAAATTATAAAAAATTTTGAATAAAACTAAAGCACTGCTAACCTAAATATGAATTTTAATTTATTTAAGATAATAATCCAATGAACCTCAAAAATTTGAATTTTAAAGAATACGTATTGATATATTTGGGAACATTGTAAATGTTAAATAAACAGTAAATATTTATATATAATTAAATTAGGGTAAATGAGAGAAGATGAGGCTATTGGAATGAACAAATAGGAATTAATTTAATTGAATTGATGAATTAGAATAGATACATAGGAAGAAGGAAAAAGAGTATCACATGATCAAGAGTTTTGTGTCAGTTTAGCTCGTGTAGGGATATTTTTCTCGACTCAAATTAGACATGCATGATATATCGACTTGATTGGGTTGATTGAGGTTTGATATTTTAAAACCTTGACCGAACCTTGTTTCTAATTCAGACCAAAATTTTTGACCCCGAATCAATTCATATGTTTTCAAAAATAGATTAGACCAAATTGGGTCACTAGTGGGCTAACCCATTCATGGGGAAAAAATGTAGGATATGCCTTTTCTCATTAAAAATGGTTATATAGCTGCATGATGGTAATTGTAGTTATGAGGTGATTTTTTTTGAGATAAGAATAGGTGTGTTAGATCAAATACTTCTATGTTTTCTATTTCATATGTATATATATATTTTACATGTCAGGCCCCATCCCGATTTCAAGATGATTTCTTATGAAAATTGGGTAGAGATCTACTAGTCTTTATGCTAAGTACCATAAAGCTCTAGCGATCCCTATCCAATTGCCATAAGTTACATGCACAAAAATACAGAACCTGCTAAAAACTTTGACCTGCTCAATTCATTCATACTATTCATAAGATCACATCACAATTTATTTCATCCTGCTTAAATAACATAAGATTTTTACATTATTCAACACATAATTCCAAGCAATATAACTTTCATCACTATACTACTATAAAAATCATATGCACAAATCCATTCCACAATGACAGTCATTTCTCATAACCACCCAAGTCCAAAATACATCATAGGGTTACAGTTATACATATCCATCCATATCCATTTTAAATACATATACAATCCAAGTAACATAAATCCATGTCATCAATCAATTTATACACATTTAGCAGCCCATATCAAAATTAGGCATCCAAGAGCCAACCTGCTATCTCTAATCTGTAATCCAAAAATTTCAACAATAGAAGGGTGAGACCTAAGTCCCAGTGACTGAATAGCCATCTAACAATGGGAAAAAACTGAGAACCACATTTTAAAAACCAATAAGCATACTGATACAACATATCATAATTGATACAGAAACATTTTCAATGAGATAAGAAAACTCATAAGTTAGCTTATGCTTTCAATAATGCAACTTAAATAAGATAATGCTACTTTTACAAAACTTTATGATGATGGGCTAGGTGTGCTACCACTAAGGTACATCCCTACAGTCGCCCTCCTGCAGGTGTACTCTTAGTGGGTGAGTGTACTGAGCGCCGAGGATCCCCGCACTACATGGCACCCCTCACATGTACGATTCACCCCAGGTGTGAGCTTGCCCCTTTTCTCTGGGCCTCCTGCTTGCCCTCTCCATGGGCCTATATCTCTGAGCTCCCACGGGCTATATAGTAACCTAGCTCTTAACTGAGCTGTGATTCTTGCCCCACTGGGCTGCTTACAATCTGCCCCACTGGGCTAATCTAGCTTGTACTCCCCCTGGCCTCGGGATCATAGTACGATTGAGTTGCAAGGAGGTGCCGGCTATAATAGTGTGTGCAATGCTCATGCTATGGCACAATCTACAGGGTGATCAGCCCCATAGATGGCCCTATGCTCTTTATGTTGTATGCTGTAAAAATATTTCAATACAAGTTTATAATCCAATATACAATCAGCTATACTTTCTTTGAGACATTGATATTCATGCATGCCCATGCATCACTTTGAAACATAAATCTGAAAAGTAAATTCTATGCTTTACTGAAACATGTGTTTTTATCCAAACAATGTTTTTCATGAAACTCTATACTTTGCTTTGAAACATGCTCTAGCCCATGTTTCCTTTTCTTTTCTTAATTTCATGTTTGCTGAAACTTTTGCTTTTTTTGAAACTTATGCTTTGCTAAAACTCACTTTGCTTTGAAACATGCTCGAGCCCATGTTTCCTTTTCTTTTCATAAACTCATGCTTTGCTTTAGAATATGCTTTAAACCCATGCTTTGCTTTAGAACATGCTTTAAACTCATGCTTTGCTTTAGAACATGCTTTAAACTCATGCTTTGCTTTAGAACATGCTTTAAACTCATGCTTTGCTTTATAATATGCTTTGAGAATAGGATACATCATAACTGGGTTCTCATTTCCCATATTTAATTACTTGAAATACTATACTTAGCATAACATACTCTGATTTATAACAAAATATCACTATGCTATCATAAAACATTTCTCAAAGCTAGATGAGAAACTCACTCACCTTAGCTGCTAGCACACCGCTATAGCTGCTCTTTCTTCTATTCTCGGCTCCCTTGAACCAATCTCTTGGCCTAAGTCATCATACATGCATTATTAGGGTCACAAGCACCAAGGGTTTCATGAAACTATGCATGCATGCTCTATGCCTTAGCATCTTAGCATAATATTCCTCAATCCCTAATATACTCAAAGATTCACAATCTACACATGCTATCATCTCATTTGCCTCTAAATCATGAGATTTAAACATCATTATCTAGCTTAGGAAAGTTTGGACTTACCTTAGCAAAGATAGCTAAACCAAGCCTTTTTTCTTTCCTTCCCTTCCTCTTCTCTCTTCTTCCTCTTTTCTTCTTCTTTTCTTCTTTTTCTTCTTCTCTTCTTCTTCCCCACGGCTGGAACCTCTCCTCTTTCTCTCTTTTCTCTCCCTTTTTCTCTCTTTTTCTCTCCTTTCACACGCCGCTTAAGGACCAAGAGGGATGGGTGACCTTAAATGCTCTTAAAAATTTTCATTTTACCCCTCTTCACTCTTAAGTCACACTTTTCAAAGCCACATGGTTCCCTTCTCCATCAAGTATTTTTGCTCCTTCAATTTTTTTTCTTATCTTACCCTTGATCAAATCCTCAAATGACTTTTTATCAAATTTCACTTTTGCCTCTGGTTAAATTTTCATTAATGCCCCTGATCAAATTTCGATATCAAATAAATAACATGGTTACCCACCTATTAATCAGCATGGATACTAGCTAATAAGAGTGAAATCATCCTCAAACCACTTCTACAGAAGATTTTTGTCCACTTGAAACCTCAGTTACGCGTGCTTGGATGAGAGCGATGGGTGACCCACTGGGAAGTCTTTGATTAAGAGTAAAATTGGTTTCAAACCATCCCCATAGATAAAATTTCCACAGTAGTCGACTAAATAGTCGGCTATTATGGCCAAAAATCTCTTCCAAACCACTTTTACAAAGTGTTTTTCCAAAGTAGTCGACTACTTTGGTCCAGGAAAATAAAAAAAAATCTTTCACAGGCAATATACAGAATGTTTTTCCATAATAGTCGACTTAGTTGATTACTGTGGCAACAACAACTTTTCCAAGCCTTAACAGTGAGTTTCAGGGTGTTAGCCGACTCTAGAGTTGGCTAACTACCTCTATTAGCTCACCAGAATCCCACAGATAGAAAATGTTATTCCCTTCCCTTTTTTTCTCTCTTTTTTTTTTAATTTTTAAAAGCCATTTTCTCTCATAAAACCTTTTCCAAAAGTCCTTTTTATGCATTTCAACCTCCAAAATTTTCATTCTAACTTCTCCCAAGGATCAAAAGCAACTACTAGACATTGAAATCATTTCAAAAACTTCAATTATAAGCTCAAATAATTGATTTTATCAGCTTTTTGGAAGGATCATGGAGGAAAACTCAAAATAACTTCAAATTTCAGCTTTCACATCTTTTCAAGATTCCACTCAAATAATTAATACCAGAAGACTAAAATAATAATAAAAACATGCTTAAAATAAAATTATAACTCTTCCAAGTTCAGGGTATTACAATCTTCCCCCCTTTAGGAAATTTTGTCCCCAAAATTTAGCTATTTTCAACTTGAAACAAATGAGGGTACTTAAATCTCATCTGATCCTCTCTCTCCCATGTAGCTTCCTCTCTCTGATGTTCTGCCACTGCACTTTAACTAAAGGGATTCTTTTACTACGGAGCTGTTTAATCTCTCTGCTCAAAATTTGCACTGGATCTATTACATAAGATAAATCTTTCTGTAATTCTATTGGCTCTAACTGAAGCACATGAGAGGAATCTAGCACATACTTCGTAAGCATTGATACATGAAACACATTATGGATCTGAGAGAGTTATGGTGGCAAGGCCAATCTATATGCAAGTAACCCCACCTTCTCAATAATCTCATAAGGTCCAATGTATCGGGAACTTAGTTTTCCTTTCTTCCTAAATCTCATGATACCCTTCCAAGGAGACACCTTCAAAAATACTTTATCTCCTATTTCAAATTTTACATCTCTATGCTTCTTATCTGGATAGCTCTTCTGTCTATCTTGGGTTGTCTTTAATTTAGCTCTAATAATTCTAACCTGATCTGCTGTGAGCTGCACCAACTCTAGGCCTAGCAGCCTCCTTTCTCCTTCTTCATCCCAGCACATTGGAGTTCTACATTTTCTTCCATATAAAGCTTCATAAGGTGCCATATCAATGCTAGAATGATAACTGTTATTATATGCAAACTCAATCAATGGCAAGTGCTCATCCCAGCTACTTGAGAATTCAATAACACATGCTCTCAATATATCCTCCAGTGTCTGGATGGTTCTCTCAGACTACCCATCAGTTTGAGGATGAAATGCTGTACTAAATCTTAACTTAGTGCCTAAAGCTTTCTGTAACTCTGCTAAAAAATGAGATGTGAACCTTGGATCTCTATCCGATACAATGGATACCGGTACCCCATGTCTACTCACAATTTCATTCACATATAATTTTGCTAATCTATCCAAGGTAAACGAAATCTGATAGGCAAAAAGTGGGCAGATTTTATCAATCTATCTACTATCACCCAAATAGAATCATTACCTCTCCTTGAGGACTGCTCTCCTTCCTTACTTGTCCTTGTGTTAACCATCCTAGAAAGCACAATTCATTTGATCAGGTTCATCATTCAAAACTATACTCACTATGCTAAACTCATGCTTATACCCCTACGATCTAATAACCTAGGGCTCTGATACCAAAATTACTGTTGAGCCCCATCCCGACGGCATAATTTCTTATGAAAATTGGGTAGAGATCTACTAGTCTTTATGCTAAGTACCATAAAGCTCTAGCGATCCCTATCCAATTGCCATAAGTTACATGCACAAAAATACAGAACCTGCTAAAAACTTTGACCTGCTCAATTCATTCATACTATTCATAAGATCACATCACAATTTATTTCATCCTGCTCAAATAACATAAGATTTTCACATTATTCAACACATAATTCCAAGCAATATAACTTTCATCACTATACTGATATAAAGATCATATGCACAAATCCATTCCACAATGACAGTCATTTCTCATAACCACCCAAGTCCAAAATACATCATAGGGTTACAGTTATACATATCCATCCATATCCATTTTAAATACATATACAATCCAAGTAACATAAATCCATATCATCAATCAATTTATACACATCTAGCAGCCCATATCAAAATCAGGCATCCAAGAGCCAACCTGCTATCTCTGATCTGTAATCCAAAAATTTCAACAATAGAGGGGTGAGACCTAAGTCCCAGTGACTGGATAGCCATCTAACAATGGGGAAAAACTGAGAACCACATTTTAAAAACCAATAAGCATACTGATACAACATATCATAATTGATACATGTTGCCCAGCTAAGCAACCCCAAGAGGGGGGGGGGGTGAATTGGGTTCCTTTTAAAATTTTAAACAATGATGTGCAATACTTGCAAAATTATAAGTGTGAGTGAAAGTGCAGTGACAAATTTGAAACACACAAAGAAGAACAGTGGAAGGCACACACAAACACAAAGGTTTATAGTGGTTTGGTGCTAACCCGTGCACCTACATCCACTCCCCAAGAACCCCTTAGGAATTTTCACCACTAATCATTCTCCAACGATTACAACCTAGCTTACTTAGCTAGCTTCTTGTTTCCAGGCACAAGGGAGCCTTTACAACGATTACAACCTCCATCATTCTCCAGCAGCGAAGATTCGTGGTTCCAAGCTGTCAGCAGATTGATCGGCAAATCTCGGCATCGCTCGTCCGAGTTCTCCTTGCTAAACACGGGTCTGCAGGGATACGACGATTTGGATCTATCCGCGAAGCTTAGAGTCTTGAACTTTCTTTGCGATGAGGCTCTTGGCACCGTGTAAGTGTTAATATTATTTCCTTACTTAAATAATGTAACTTTGACAAGCTCTAATCAACTATCTTTGACCAGGGCACTGAGGAATTGGATTTACGAAGAAAATTTGAAATTTGATTCCAGAAAAAAGGAGGCCAAACAAAAAGTTGCTGCGGCTAAAAGAAAGGTTTTTGTTTCAGTTGCCATGGCTTTTATTCACTTCTCAGCTAGGACTTCCCACTGGATTGTTTATTAGAATGCCGTTTGTGTGCAGGAACAAGATATGGAGGAGAGGCTCAAGGATGAAATAGCCAAGGCTTCGCTGGCCTTCAGAGAAGGAGCCCCTCCTTCGGCTTCCAAGCATGACAATCTTATTTCCATGATGAGGACTGAGAAGGCGAAAGCTCATGCAGAGTTGATAGAGTCGATGGAACTTTCAGCTAAGAGTATGTCTTAGATTGTATCTCCTTTGTTTGCTGGTTTCTTCAGAACTACATATGTTTCCTTCAGTTGCCTTTTTGCATTGAAGATGAGCTTTGTTAATTATGTACCTACATTCTTTGTTAACTATATACATTTTGAGCTTCAGCTCCGAAAGTGTATTTAGCATTCTAGGAGTTGGCTGATGCAACATCTAGTTCATTCAATTTTATTCCCTGATGTTATATGCTGTAATAATCACAACCACAACTATTGATATTTTTTTCTAGTCTTTATATCAATGAATGAGATTTATTTTTCATGACTTCTTGTTTCGCTTCATTGCCTATGCTTTGAGAAAGAAGCATTATGGCCTTTGTTTTGCTTGTTTTGCTTAAGTTAGCGATGTGGAGAAGGTAGAGCCCTAGGGCCTTTAGAGGAGATTCCCAAGACTTAGAACAAAAAGAAAAGGAAAAAAAAAATTGAAGGCTGCTTTTATAGACGTCTGAAGAAAGTTTATCTTGAGTTGGACTCTTTGTAAGGCGTGGTTCTAAATAAGTCTCAACATTAGAAGAAATTCAGCCCTAGTAAAAAAATTGTTCCTGATTAATAGGCTAATTCTTTATAAAACAAGATTATTATGGAAGAGACTTGATTAGACTTAGGTAGAGTGATTATTATGAAGGAGAATTTGGAACCCATATTAAGGTTTCCTCTCATCGCATTAACATCTAATTCTCCCATGTATCATCATCGGATCAAGCCATTAAATCAGCCCACATCACTTGCCCCCCATTCTCCATTGAGCTTAACCTTATGTTAAGTAATGAAATTAACTCTTACTTTTTTAGGACCGGTCTGAGCTAGATTCAGGGTCCTTCTACGCATTTAAACCATCAAACAACTTATTTTTCAAGCCTACATTATAGTCATTTAAACAAGCTAGTATGGAGCAGGCTAGTGCCTAGCAAGTTAGTACCGAACTCAGAATAGCTCATTATCACTCTATTTTTGACTCTAAGTTGGACCAAGCCAAAGTGGTTTGTCGGCTTTAAAGATTTATAAATATTTACTTGGTTAGCTAACCTTGATTTTTTAGGAGGGTTACCTATAATCATAAAATTAATAGTTTATGCAAAAGGCTTTAATTTAATGCATGTCTCATGTTTTAAGGCACTTAATAATTATGGATAATTGTAAATCATAATTATTATGCATAATGATCGGCTACCTTGAGAATTATACTGGCAGTTTTGTCACTTGGGAGGATGAGTAAAGCGTTTATTAAGGAAGCCCATCATGAACGATCACCTCGCTCTCGAGCTAGAGGATGCCATATGGTAGCTCGATATGGGATGGCTTTAAAGTAAAGTTTCCCATCCAGACTCACCCCCATTGTCTATAAAAGGTTAGGGGGATCAATCATTTTTTTTCAACTCAATTTATTGCTATTATTTGGCCTATATTGGTCACCCTACTCGGTAATGAATCCTCGATTCTTATAGGTCGGCTTTAGGTAACTTCTCTGTTTTTCTTCTGCTCAGTAGCTAGGCCTAAGTTTCTTTGAAGATCCGTAAAGTCAATTAGGTTTAAAAATTAGATCCTATCTAAATTTCAAGTTGGGTTTGGATCTTATATTTTTCAACTCAAGTTGGTCATTATATCACTGCCTTTGCTTGCAGTTAAGTTGAATGCAGTCAGGTTAACTTGGATTGCACAACTACTTCTAAACAAGTTGATTACTTGAGTGAGAACTTTCCTTAGGATCTTTCAAATATGGCTGTTATTGAGTTGTGGAAAATTGTAAGTGTCCTCCTCAACCATGATGGTTTCCTTAGAAGTATTGTAGCATGATTTATGACATTATTATTTACTTTTCCATGTTTCTATCCATCATATAGTAATTTTTAGATTTTAAGTATCCTTGATATAGTTGCAAGATTGCTGCATCATGATCGAGGTATTATAGATTTGAAATATGAAAATAGCTTACTCACACTTAAAGGCAAGGTTGCATACATTTGTCTCATGCAATGGATCACCTTTTTCTCAAGTATGCCTCAATTAATCTGGATATCTATTCAAAGTGAAGATTTTCTTCTCTAACTTTATTGCTTCTCGTAATAAATGTATATTGGGACATAGATTTTAATTGGCAAAATCTTTAAAAACTATTGAAAATTTAAAAAAGAATACAGAAACTTTAAGAAAAGTTCTAGATAAATTAGAATAAATAATACAAGATAATTGATATAGTAAATACTATGTATCAAATTTCTAGTGGGCATAATCAATATGGCAAGGCAATTGTTAGCTCGACATTCTACTCACATGAGTTACTAGCATGGTATTGGTTGTATACAATCTTTGACATACCATAATACTTATGCATGCTAAGTTGGCCATGCACCAAGATATACCACCTACATGTGATATATCAACACTTGATATTCATTTTCTCAAAATTGTAATATCTAGTTGGATTTTATACAATGAAGATATAAATCTATATCAAAATGACAAATATAAATTTCTTTTAATTAATGCAAACATATTAGACAACTCTAGTGTAAGCAAGTCTAGAATAATTAGAAAATAGGAGGCTATATAGTTAGATTGCAATAGAGGGCTCAAGAACACATCTTGAACAATAGACAATATTAGAGGCTACCCAATTTGTTGCACCATTAGCCTCTTGATAGGTATTGATGGCCCATAATAATATGAGTTCTAGTGATCCTCTAGATGTGAGAGACTAATGAATGGATTCTAGTCAACTAAATCGAATCCATGTGATCCTCCAAATGTCGGAGAGTAATTGATGGATGCTCAGTAGACCAGAATCTCGATTTTGATATCTAGTTAACCATGATTCTTGAGTGTCCATCCTACATAATGTAGATAGCTTACCAAGTTGAAGTGGCATGAATGAAGCCTTCCTCAAGTCCCTCGTAGCTATGTTAGGGGAACTAAGATAGTGTATAAATGGGAACCACTAGCATCTATAGGGGCCATGTTAGGGGCTCTTATATCAAAACCTACTTCACCATTTACACCCCTATTCATGATGCTGCTATCAAAGTTGTTTTTAAGGAAAATATGTTTACTTTAGTAAAATACATTCTAGTTTGTGATTTTCAATAAACTCATGATGATTCATTTGCATTTGTAGACCTAGTTGATCCACTTTGGTCCACCCATCTAACTCATCACCCATCACCTCTAGCAATGATTGCCATGTTTAGTGGCTTGTGATATGGGTTTGGCATAAAGGGTGGCATAATCTCACTATAGTGGAGCGAATGGTTCTAGTTCTCACTAAAATGGAACCACCGAAGCAAAACCTCAGAGGCAAGGTGGCTAGATCTCATAGATTTGAAGGAGCAACATCGAATCTATGGGATTGGAGACAAGATTCCTAGATATCACGGCCCAAGTAGAGAGGGATCTATATCTCATGGCTTTGGAGGTAGAGGTGGTAATTGGGTGAGGTTAGACCAGATATGGGTTGGGTCGGATATATGTTAGATCAAAATTTTATCAAGCTAAATCCACCTTTTTATTTAATGGTTGAAAAATTCAAATCGAAACTTAATTATTTTATTGAATAGATAACCCGATTTGATCTACAACAAAATGAATCAAGTTAAACGGGTTAAATGGGTAAGCATTGCCACTCCTATTTAGAAGCTCCTTGCCTTACAGATGACAAGATGATGTTGGTTTGGGAAAGTGAGAAATGGGATGTTACGTCTTAGTGGGTTGATTTGAAAGTGGAGAAAATATATGCATTACAAGAAAGTGGAGAAAATAAGCCAATTATGTATGGGTCCATTGACTTGCATTCAAACTAGGAATATGTGAGTCAGCCATTACTGCAATGTAGTTCAAGTTAAGAAAGGTTTTTGTGAACTTTTTTATTTTGTGAAAATTTAAGGCATGAATGCAGCTAACTATTATTAAAGAATAATCTTTTACTAAATATGTTCATCAATATACAACAAATATTACATACATCATGCTTCTTTTGTGTGTTAAGGTGAATATATTAGATAACTCTAGGGTAAGTACATTTGAAATAATGAAAGAGGAGGCCATGACGTTGTAATGGAATATAGGATAATGAGTCTTAAAGAATATCTCCCGAATGGCTAGCAATATGGAAGCCTACCTAATTTGTTGCACCATTGGCCTCTCGATAGATGTGGGTGGCCTCAAATGAGGCAAAAGTCTTAGTGATCCTCAAAATATCGGAGAGCAATGGCTAGACACTAATAGACTAAATACCTAATTTGGATATCCAATTAACTATAATTCTTTACTCCCCTTCCAAAATAATGTCAGTAGCCTGCAAAGCTATAGTAACATAAATTATGCCTTTCCAAACCCCTCTCAGCTCTACTAATAAAATTGAGACATCTTATAGATAAAAACAACTTATAGCAATAAAAGATCATATTATGGTCTCTGGTAACAAAACTTGCTTCACCGTCCACACCTTTATTCATGATGCTTCCATCAAAGATGATTTTAAGAAAAAAATATTTTTAGTAAAATATGTTCTATTTTGTGAATTTTAATAATGTTTTGATACTTCATGTTAGTGTTTGGAGATCACTTAACCCACTCAAGTCCATCCATTTGACCTGCCACCTATCACGTCTTGTACTGATTGCTATGTTTAGTGGTTTGTGACATGGGTTGGGTGTATAGGCAAGCTCAATCCCATTGTAATGGAGGCAATTATGACTCTAGTTCTCATTTGAATAAAGCTGAGGTGGCCGGGTGTTGTGCCTTCAGCAGCAAAATAATGGGATGTCATGAATTTCGAGGTAATGGCACTGAATCTCAAAGGATTGAAAGCAAGATGGCTGGTTGTCTCACAACCATCATTGTGAGATAGCAAAATTTCATAGGTTTGGAGGCACCTTACCTTAGATCTACCGGGAGGAGGTGATGGGTGATCTCCACCTCTTTTCCCAATTTTAGGTGGGGCATTGAGAAAGGAAGAGGAGGGTAGAGGAGTTTGTTTTGGGAAATTGAGGAACAATATATTACATTAGGAGAGGATGTTTTGAAAATTGAGAAAATACCAATGTTTGTGGAAAGTGAAGAAAATAAGGCAATTATATAGAAGGTTAGTTGACATGCATTCAAATAAGAAAGATGTGACCTCACCAATCCTATGAATTACTCTAAGTTGAAGGATTCAAAACATTGCTTCATATTTTTAAGCAGAGTTTTAACAAAATTTCTTACATGTTGTGCAAAATTAGGGCATGAATGCAATCAAATCTTATAAAAGAATAACGTTTTACTAAATATATACAACAAATATTATACATATGTATATATATATCGATATCAACAAATCAAACATGACTCTTTTTTGTAAAGGTGGAGGTAACATATAACTTTATTTTATATAAACACATCTTGCATGATTAGAAAAGAGGAAGCCATGGAGCTTTTTCAAAATGTTGAACAAAGAGCCTCAAAAAAACAGCTCCCAAATGATTAGTAATATAAAAGGATGTCCTATCCGCCACATCATTAGTGTCCTATAAGTGTAGGTAGCCTTGAATGAGATAAGTGTCCCGCTCATCCCATAAATATTAGAGAAAAATGAATGGATGCCAATAGTCTGAGTCTAGAAAAAAATAAAATTTTTTAGAATTAATAAAATAATTTTGATGAAAAGTGTATCACAAGATAATCAACTGTTTTATAGTAAAGAAAAAAAAAAAAATAAAATAAAATGGTATATTGCCGCTCTTTTGAAAGATTTTTTTCACCAACTATTCCCTTACAAGCACAAAATGAGATAGTAGAGTAAGAGGAAAGAGTGATATAATCATGCCTATTAGCCATATATTAGTTACACTCAACATATAGGATTTTGGTTGGATTAGATCTTTCGTTTTGAAGAAAGGCTTTAGACCTAGCAAAGAGAACACTAAGCCTTCATGCGAGCAAATAAAGTAAAAACAAAATAGGTATTTCTTGCTAAAGTTTTCTTTACTCCTCTCTAGAAACAAATTGAACATGATGAGCATTAAATGCAATCCATATCAGTAGGTGTTATGGTTAGTCATCACACTCAACATTTGGATATCGAACTAACCATAATTCTTGAGTCTCCCTCCAACACAAGTGGATAGCCTAGAAGGTTGTTGTGGCATAAATGTTAAGCCATTCCAAGCTCCTCTTAGCTTTGCTAGTAAAACTAAGATGGTATATCGATGGAGGAAATACTTGCCGCTACAAAGGTCAAGTTAGGGCCTCGGATAACAAAA